>PNEQ01122019.1:6569-71217 GCA_003012365.1 Medauroidea extradentata
AATTATATATTGTCAAAATATTCACTTTAACTTTATTGACATTACAAAGTTTCAGAGAGTTAAGGTTTCGCGGAAACGTATTTGGTGCCCCAAACCTGAGATTAGTGAGATGATATATCGTCGGTTTACTGCCAAAAGTGACAATGTCAAAATGAGATAAAATTATAAAAATGCTAAGAAATGTATATGTTGTTCACGAACAATTACCCAAGTTTAAAGTATATTCGTCGTTTCGTACTGTTGTGTCACAGTATAGTAACATACCACATTTTTGTTAATATCTACAATTTATTACTGTTTTTAAACGAAATAGCATTTATGACTTAATCACTTTTGGCAGTATACCGACGATATGTCAGCTGATATTGTAGAGGAACCTAAATGAAAAGCGAACTGCAATGTTACCCCTTTTAAAGACTTCATGTAAATTGCACTAATTCGATCTGCCTTGTAGTTTATGTGTGTCAGAATTGAACGTTTGCACGCAGCTTCTAACGGAATTCGAGCCCAGAACCTCCCGGAATTTAGACCTGAGTGACAAATAACTGCGTCACGTAACGTCGAAATAATTCATGAAAATAAAATTTATTGAAAAAAAAAATATATATATCTGTGTTCTGGGCTCATAGAGGTTGTACAACACTACGTCTCGATAGGTTACACACCTTATTTTTTCTATGGGTTACTGTAGTGAAACTCCTGTATAAGTTGTTTCTCGCTGCTCGTTCCTGCTTTTCGGATCGTCTGCCTTGATTATTGACCAACTAAGTTTTATTCTTAATAATTACGTTTCTTACAAAAAAATACATACATATTATTTTAAATATTTACGTAAGCATCACTCTGACGCGAACACCACCTCAATATCGCTACTGGTTAGATAGATATCGTGGGTTGATGGAAAACAAATTTTGTGTTTTTTCACCCTTTTGGGTGTCGAATTTTGAAATATTTTAAATTTACATCTTAGACATTTGTATGAGTATCCAACTGAAGTGTAAATCACACCGCTAGCCCGTTCAGTTGAATTAAAATCGATCATTCACTAAAAAAACACATATCACCCCTGCACAGCATTGAGAAATCGAATTTCGAAAAATCTGAAAACTATTTTGCGGTAATTTCTGTAATCATCATCCTGAAGCAAAAATTAATTGTATATCTCGACGGGTTCGATAGATATCGAGGATTTATCTTAAACAAGTTCAAGGTCTTTTCACCACTTAAGAGAGTAAATTTCGAAAAACCCTTGAATCACGTTTTAGAATACTTTATTGGTATCTCGTGGACGTAAAAAACACAACATTATTCAAGATATATAGACGATTAATTGAAAACGCTTTTCACCACTTTTTACCCCTTTTCACGTCCTTAGGTGGCGAATTTCGAAAGTTCCTGAAATCACTTTTTAGGTATTTGAGTAAGCATAAATCCTAAACAAAAATCACATCTCTATATAAAAAACAATGGGATCGATATGTATCGAATGTGAGTCGAAAACTCATATTACCCCATTTTTAACCAGTTTAGGGCCGAATTCGGAAAATATATTTTAAATGGTACTTGGGATTCTTACAAAAGCACCAATTTAAAGCAAAGAGTACTTCGATATCTCGATTGATTCGATAGATATGGAAGGATAATCGAAAATACATTTCACGTATTTTCACCCCTTTAAATAAAGAATTTCGAAACGTCTTTGAGTCCTGTCATAGACATTTGTAAAAGTAACCAATTAAAGTTAAAATCACGACGATAGCCAATTGTGTTTCAAAGATATAGACAATTCATGAAAAACACATTTTGCCCCTTTTTACTGTCTGGGGGTCGAATTTAAAAAAAAACCTAAAACTACTTTTTGGGTATTTACGTAAGTAATATTTTTAATTGAATATCAACTCTCTATCCCGAAGGGTTCGATAGATATCAATAGTTGATTGAAAACACATTTAACGTCTTTTCAGCCCCTTAAAAGTTGAACTACGAAACATCCTTAAATTGGCTAATATGTATTTTTACGAGTGTCCTATTAAAGTAAAAATCACGATGATAGGCCGTCGGATTCGAGCTCTATCGACGTTTCTTCGGAAACACATTTCACCCCTTTTCACCCCCTTAGAGGTCGAATTTCGAAAAATCCCTTCTCAGTGCTCGCCTACGACCTGAAGGGAACCCCCACAAAAAATTTCACGATTCTAGGTCCAGTGGTTTGGGCTGCAGTTTGATATGTCAGTCAGTCAGTCAGTCAGTCAATCAGTCACCTTTCATTTTTATATACATATAGATTAAAATAATTTTTTTTCTTTGCTGAAAATAACGAAAGTAGAGGTTTTTACGGTCGTTAGTCGGTATGAAAGTCTTGTTGCGGTATCTTAAAACTGGTATTGGCATGTACAATACACATTTATAGTCATTATTATATCATAAAATGATAGGGTCACCACTAAAAGTTCCATAAAGGCAAGTAGTCGACGGGAAGATTGCAAGTTAGTGCGGTGACTTACGCCTAGAGGCTAGGATGAGACGTGATGAGTGTGTCTCAATCACCCTTAACACTTCCGCGCTTCTTGGTCTCGGGCGCGCAAAATTCGTTCGTGCATGTGGCCACCTTGAGCCGTTTACGATGTTATTGTTTAGTTTTATGAAAGGGTAAACTATTAATATATTAAAGTTGTGACGTGCCAAAGTGTAACTGTTGTATCGCTAAGTACACGTAGTTTTGTAAGGTAAATATGGCATTTATTATAGTAGATACCTCGTGTCGGATATTAAATTAACCGTCTTGGCACGATGGTAATTAATGTAAGGGTAATTTAGTTATTTTATTATATTTAAGTAGTTAAGGATTAGTTTAGTAATAACACAGAAAAATTAGGTGCCTCGAAGTCAGGTGAGGGGGTGGTCTGCCGTCACAAAAGGCTTGGGCCGAACAGGCAGCCCCCAGTCATCACCCCTCCGCCCCAGCTCCTGTGTAACAACCTGGCAGTGGGGGTTACGTTTATTTATTTGTTTCATTATCTGTGTTTCGTTAAAGTTATAGCAGGCCGATGTAAATAGTATTTAGTATTCAAGTGTATATGAACAAATCTAAAAAAAAAAAAAAAAAAAAGCATAAAATGAAATTTAAGAAACAAATTAGTAAAGGTCAAGGGTAGTGCTTCGTTTTGCTCACGAGGGGTGAAGTTAAGTAGTTCAGTGTTTCAGTTGTCCGGAAGGCGTTCCCAAGAGTTATTGGACGTTGGGGACCTTTTCCCGACAAAAGTGAAGGTGTGAGCGTCATCGTCTTGATTCTGTGAGAGAAGTAAAAGTGAGAGCGAGAGGAATTGTTGGCGTCCTACCCGACCACTCCATCGAGATATTTAAATAAAGTTCACCTATTAACTATTTGCAAGGGTAAGCATGGGCGTCGCATATACAGCAGTATCAATTACTATTCCAGTTCTCCACCTCAGTGAGTGGCGCGTGGCAGTATGTGATACCGGTTTAATAGATTTTCCTGAGTACTTTATTATCACCTCTGGACGCATTTAGCCTGTGCGGCATTAAGAGGACCGTCTTAATATGAATACTATTAAAACTACTTTATTCTAAATTAATGTTATGTGTATATAAGTAGAAAATGTTCAATGATAATATTTTGGAAATTGTTGGAAAAATAAATTACCTGTAATTTAAATAACTAGTTAACATTCAGTTAAACCATCATTATTAAAATTTATAAAGAACATCTACTTAGATTGTAAAACCAGAGCACAAGCCTGTGGACATTATTCACTCTTAAGTTCGGAACTATATAGAAAACCCGTTGGAAAAGTAGCGTCAAAATATAAACTGTGTACATTACTATACTATCTTGATTTGCACTGGAACGCGAAAATGATAAAATACACTTATATCACGACAAACCTACAAATTAATTTTATGTACGTATTTAATAAGACGAAAAAAAAAACACAAATCACAAATATGATTTGATCATACCTCTAACAATATAGTCTATCTAAAAAGAGATAATTTGACTGGACGTTTTGTGTTATACATTACAGATTTATTACGTGTACGAAGAATTACACAAATATCTACTGTCATGTTTGAAATGCCAAGTATAACGTTAAAGTACTAACCGTTAAGAACTCACACAATAGCGGTTTTTTTTTGTGAACTCACAATCACGTTAATGATTCTTCAGTCCATTAATCCCCGGTTTTCTTTACTCAATAAACATGATTTTTAATAACATATGTTCCTCGTATTATTTTTTAGGAATTGATAAGAAGTAGCAGCCAACAAAACAACACAATACTAAATCAAGATGTAAAACTGGGAAATTACTTAATGCATTTTAGGGTGTATTTTCATATAACTACGCGTATCTAAGAAATTTAGTTTCTAACGGTTTTTGGTTTCTATATACAAGATGATTACGTCCATTTAAACGTGTGAAATACAAACGCTGAAAAGTATTAACGTTCACAACTCGTTGTCTAATTTAGAGTACCTTCGACTACCACCCTTTAGAGCAGACCTCAATTATATTTACCATTGGGCCATAAATTTTACAACAATTTGAAAGGCCAAAAGTAAAATAAAACAAATAGTGGATTACAGGCTTTGAATCGAATTATTTAACTGAGCTCCATTTTAAATTAACACACAAAACAAATCGTTTATCATGCATACAAATTGCAATGGCAGCACTATAATTTAAGGAATTTCCTGATTTCAGACATTTTAACGGCAGGCCAGTAGGAATCTCTCTGCGGGCGCATCTGGCCCAAGGTTCGGCCATTGAGAAGGCATGTTCTAGAGTATATCGAACTGGAGAAGGGTGAAAACGATCAGATGTCCGGGAGCGGAGGAAGAGGCGAATCCCTGGCGGAAAATAAAGAGCGAGTTTATGTAAAGGCGCAGGGCTGCCATACGGGGCAGAGGAGCGGGAAGTCGTTTATCTTGTATATGTCACGTTATGACGGGCAGTTCGCAGAGGGCCCGGGACGTGCGGCCCACCGACTGTAGCGCCATGAAAAGAAACTTAAAACTCGTTTATTTCCTTGTTTGGACCCTGCCGGCCGGATGTCAACAGTTAGGTTGGGATGGCTGCCATGTTGCCGCAATGTTGCGGCTATAAACATCCCTTCCCAGGCCACAGCTCCTGTCAAGTTGCGAACTCCCGCTGTCCACACCCTCCTCTCTTTTTTTTATTTCTCGTGGACTCAGCAAGGGTGGAACGAGAGGGGATCTACTTTACGACAGAAATCTGGGCCACTTTCCTGCTGCCTCGTGCTTCGTATGACGGCCTGGACGACGGTGTTTGGTGCTGAAACTGCGAGGGCCGGGGAAATTGGCGGCCCTTCATTTCTGCCGGTAACAAGTACTCCACGCGGGACGGACATAACATCGACCAGCATCTCCCCGTGACTACGACACTACGTCCTCTTCACTCGAAATAGAGCGTCGATTACACACGAAATTGGATTTTTAGAAGGTCTAAACAGCTTTACTGCTTCCTGTTTTCATATCTCACAATTCAATTTATTGGTATACAGTCTACACTCATTTCTGAAAAGAAGACGATGCAAAATAAAAGCGACACAAAGAGAAGTTTCCTATACTAGAAATTCTATTCCAATTTAGTAAGTTGGGGAAATAACAGTGTTTAAGCAGTCAATAATAATATCAGTTACATATGACTGCGTATAACTGATACAGAAACATAACATTTTGTGAGGGTATTTTATGAAGTGTGTCTCTTAGAGATAAAATTTAGATAGAGAGTCGAATAAAAATACGAAACATTTTATATGAGGACTTAAAACAGGTATACTGTAATTTTATGTACGATGTATAAAATGAAACTATGGAAGCAAAATCTATAGAGAACAATTATAATTTAATGTTAACGTTTTTGTCACAAAAAACTTATATAAATAACCTTGAGGGATAACGAAATATTTTTAAAAAATTCCTGCTACCTATACATATAAAATATAGCATTTTTAAAATAAAATCCCAAATGTTTCAATTTTCTTTTAAATTTAATATTCTCGCCGCGACATGAATTTGTAAGAAAAACCAATCTAGAAACAATTATACCGGATATGAGTAGTCTAACGTTATATATACTGATGGCGATTCTTCATTGTAATGTCACTTAAGCCGAAGTATAATGTTAAAAATTTTAACGGTACAGAAAGTAGGTACATTTTACTATCGTACCCCAAATTGATTTTTTTATTTCTTTTAGACATATTATTACTTTTCGCTAAAATTGTTTTTCATAAACCTGCATTAAAATCATTATCAATATTTTTTTGGCTTTTTGGAAAAACGTTTCAAACTGTTATAATTTTTTCGTTTACTTCTTACTTTCGGTTGAACGGAGTTTTTCACAGAAACCTTATATTCTTTATTGTTAGTCCATAATACGATATTATTAAATGTTTCTAATTCCCATATTTAAACATTAAGGCAAGTTTCTACAATGCACTTCTTTAATTATCAAATAAGTATATGAAATTTGAAATGAAAAAATTAAACAGAGTTTTAAATGATTCTCCAGTAAGAAATAAAAAGTCGATGCTACTTATTGAAATATTATTTTGTTTTCCTAAAGTTTTAAGCTCTTAGTCAAGAATTTTATGAAAATATAAATTGCTAGATTTCACAGTGTTATTATTCCATAAAATTATCTTGAAACACGGAATATTTTCGCATATAATGAATATAGAAAATATTATAAATAAAGAAGAACTACTTGATTTCATTAGGGACTGTCTATACTATTATATAACGAATAAATGAAAATACTACTTTTTGCCACGCCAATGTTAAAATAATACTATTAAATGATCCCAAGAATATTACAACGTACAGTAATAAACCTGGCAACGACATTTTAAATACGCTAGCCTAAATAAGTAACGGTGTGGCCTTCATTATTTTTAATTATATTGTTAATATTGCGGAACGAGTGATGAATTTACTAAATAATAAATGAGGTTAGCTTTCCACTTGACAATTACATTTGTATAAATATTATTTTGATAACTTTAGTTTAATTGTTTAGCATTCAACTGTTTGGTAGTCCCTCGTCTGCAAAGCCCTGGCTTCGTAATCCGAAGTGTATAATGAAATGATTGATTGACCGGCTAGCCGTATAAATGAAAATAATGCGTCTTTGCTTCTGTAGCAAGACTCGACGAACTTACGCACGTGCGTCGGGTGGCGTATCGCGACGATGTTGCGAATTTTTACGTTGTGGCGGAAACTAAAGATTATTTCTGGCGTTTCATTACTGTGCCGTGATAACCCCCTGGTGTCCACTCTACTGCTGACCACTAAGCTCGCTGTCCACCGAATCCACGTACGACGACGACGTTGAAGTTACACTGTTTGTATCTAGAGACCTGAAAAATTCGAATTTTCTTTCAAGCACACGCTGTAATACCAGCAACTGTAATCGTGCTAATTTCACAATTGACCGTTGACTTATTTGACATCTTGAAGTCGCTGAGGCAACTACAACAACGTCACTAAATTCGGGCCCATTTCACTGAGTCAGCGAGTAGACAATGGGCAGAGCCCACGATTTTGGTGAAAAGAATTCTGCAACCATTTGTTTCAATGCCTTATGTGCACATATGCAGGTCTGCTCCGTGGTCAGTGATTGGTTGTTTTGTAACTCTCAGCGTCTCGGGGTTTTACCCGCAAATTGCAGACGTGTGGTGTCGCAGAAATAATGTTCCTGTTGGCACAAGTCAAATGAGCCACGCCTGTGTTCTAATACATTCTGCCAATAATCAAGAAGCAGACCTGGAGATGTGCACGTAAGGTATCGATACAAACTGTTGCAGAGTTCTTTTTACCAAAAATCGTGGGCTCTAACAATGTGCAGCTGCTGTCTGTTTGAATGCACATATGTTCTTGGACGCTAGCCTACAAGGTCAGTGAACCCGAGAACTATTCCGGACTCTACTTATAAACGTTGCTCTTACGTTCGCATCCAACCGAAGAATACCGAGAACAGCATGCTGGCTGACCGTCTGCACGTCGCCTCCCCATCCACCGGGCAACTGATGGTTGCTAGGTGCCCCACATCCAATCAGAGAGTAGAGTTATATCACCCGTGGAATGCGCGAATTCGTTTTCTCCCGTATACGAAGTCATTATTAACTTAAACATTGGCATGTCATTATAGATACGTTAAAATTAACACCTTCCGTAATTAGAACACAACATATAATAATAAATAAGCATTAGCATAAAAGTGTAATCAGGAACATTGAGGATGTGGGAGAGGGAGAGAGAGAAAGAAACTGAATGGGTGAGGGGAAGATTTCCTCCCTGATTCTGCTATTTTATTTTCAATAATACTACAGAAAAAAGTATTAAGATAAGTACAATTTATAAAAAATGAATGCAAGAACGATCGGAATTGAAATGTATATATTTTAACGTATTAATTTCAAAATAGTTAACATTGAAACTCTCCAGGTGTGAGAAATGTCGTTAACATTGCTGGTGACCTTTCACTTTTTTATGGATACTCTCACTACATTCCGTCGCTATTCCACCTCATCTCACTTCACATAAGTCAATAGCATAAAAAAACTGCCATATTTCAAAGAAATAGTAGTTGTGGCTTTACTTTACGCACAATGTTTAATATTAAAGTCCTCATGATTGTGTTGGAAAAAAGCAAGAATTTCTTAATTAATATATTTTTTAAAAATAGTGTTTTTAAAAACTTAAATTACTACCTATTCGTAAATCACGCTCAAAACACAGATGAAAATGGTCATTTAAACAGGTCTAATACAAAATCATGCCAATAGTATCATTACACAAACAAGAAATTGCGTTGACTTATTTTAAAAGATTATATGCTGTTGAAGTCCATTTCAGTTCTCAATTAACTTAAACTGCTATATTTTTGAAATTCACTGAATTTAAGGCTCCTTATTAAGATACATTGGTTAGTAACTTCATGTTCCTTTGAAAAACATATTAACCCCAGCAATGCTTATTGTTTCCCAAAAGTCATGATGAAATCGTCGCGTGGATTCGTAAAAATTCCATCAAATGTGAAATACTGTTTAGTTAACATACTTCAAACTGTGAAAAAAATTACGTGTCCATGTGTTAAGCTGCTGTTATTTAATTTCTATTATTTATTTTCGCAAGGAGTAAATGATGGTTTGTTTATGCTGGCCGAATTTACACACGTAATGCCCGGTGAGTAATAGCTACAGTTTTAAAAATTAGAATATGGTTTCAATGTTGTATTTTCATGTACATTGGACATACTCGTACTGCACTCCATTCAACTATAAATAAGCACATTATGCGTCGAAGTATGCTGATAAATCCTTAGTTAACTTGCGAGCCTAGTACACAACAAACTCGAGAAGTTCAGAATAACTGTGAACATTAAATAACCTTCGATATTTATGTTAAAACAAATCACCATGTCCGATTCTGGTTTATGTTAATATTTTGTCCTACACGTTATGTTATGGTGAAAAACTGACCAGAACACGTCTCCTGTACTGCCAAATCTGCCAGGCCGGGGCTCGGATACACGCACAGTGGAAAGGCTATTTGTCCGTCATTCGCTCCCCCACCCTAACCTTGTGCGCGGGCTTTCTCACGCCAAAGGGTTGTGCGTATTTTGACCAGCAGTGGAAATGGCCTGGACTGTGGATAGACACGCATCGCGTCAAAGGGTCCTCTGGTACCTGACGTCACAGCGCGTACTCAAACACACACCAGTTAAATGCCGGAGGCGACCGTACCACCCACGCGTCGTGAGCACTCAGCACAGTTTTCAGGAGAAAGAGAACACAAAAAAAAGTGAGCATCATTTGTGGTACAACATGAGCGATAAACGCACACTCGTGAGACATCTCTCGAGTGCACCAAATGCATTTTTTGTGGGTTTTTATTTGTTAACATTAAGATAATTCAATTTACTATTGACCTTTGAAGTCATACGAAACATGAACTAAAATAGCCTACCGGCGGGTAGCAGTTTAGTAGCATTGCAGTTTGGATACTTTTTACGAAATTAAAATTTTCTGAATGTGAACATCTACTCGTGCATCAAATGTGTTAAAATTCGTTTTATAGACAAGATATTGCACTTAAGTTCCACATGTCGAAGTATTAGTGCTGTATAAGATATCGGAGACTAAAAAAAGTGTGAATAAATTAATTTTTCACACGCACCGTTAGCAAATTAAGTATGGCAGTACAAAAGCAACAGTTACGTAACTATACAAACCTTCAAATGTTTATAATGCTGGCATTGTGAGAATAGTTCTTATAAGGATATTATGTTTACCTATTTTATCAGATTGAGTTAACTTGCGAACTGATGGTCATAACAGTATTTTAATCAATTTATAGTATTATTAACAACTTGAGGGATGGTTAATATAGGCTACTTATTCATAAATCTATTATTTTTAGTAATAATATATCCTTCGCTTGATATATTTGCGGACTTAATTGTGAAGTAGTAATCAAAACATTTCCTCAGTTAATGTGTCAGTTAATTACTAAAATTGTATTTAATTTTTGAGACCTGTAAACAGGTACGGAATTGTGATAGACGTAATTATAAAACAAAACATGTAATTCAATTATATACAATTAACACTTGGGACTGTTACTGAGTAAAAATAAACAAAGTTATGCAAAATTCGGGGCACACACTCACAATTCAAACAAGCGAATACAGACAAGATAATCTTAATACATAAAATTAAGTGTCCTGACTGACATCAACGCACAGCCCAAATCGCTGGACCTAGAACTATGAATTTTTTGAGGGAAGCATACCCTTGCCCCGTAGGCACCCAGTAAGGATGGATTTTTCGAAATTCGATAGTTAAGGGGGTAAAAAGGGGTAAAACGTGTTTTCAAAGAATCCCTGATATCTCATTAACAGGGAAAGTAAGCAAAATTTTTTTAACTTCAAAATATTGCCCAAACAAATGCATATTTGCGAATTTTTCGATTTTACGAAATTCGAAAATTAAGGGGGTGAAAAGCCGTAAAATGTGTTTTTCGTTCATCCGTGATTTCTCCTAAACCATTTCAGATAGTGAGGTGAATTTTTCTTTAAAATTATGCTAAAGTAAATATCTAAAAATTTATTTTTAGAATTTTTTGAAATCACTACTTGAAAGCTGTTTAAAAAATAAAATGTGTTTTCAAAAAATCATCTGTACCGCTTATACCCATTGAGATATCGAGATGATATTATGATAAGAATGAAGCTTATATAAATATCTACAAATAGAATTCAAGATTTTATGAAATTCGAAAATAAAGGATGTGAAAAGCATTAAAATGTTACAGTCTCCCGAAGAAAGAGGATGATCATGGAGAAATAATTCAAAAGTCATTTCTTTTTGCCGACCTACTCATAAATAAAACCTCTTTGGACTGTAGCCTGTGCATACGAAAGAATTATCACGGCCTGCCTTTAAGCATTCACTCAATTATTTAAAAAGTTTGCGGAGTGGGAGGGGTGGGGTTACAGGTTCGTATCCCGTGCAAGACTTTGCGATGGGAATTACTATGACATCATACGAGCATTTTGCGCGTGCTCTTTACACTGAGCTAAGACAATTTATAGTCCACTGTTATTGAGTACGCTAGCTGTTAAATGCCTTCATTATATATTTTATCCAGAGTTACTGTTTACATTACATAATTTCATGCGGGCAAAGCCGCAGCCGGGTAGCTATTTTATAGAGAAACAAAGATGAATTAAAAACAAAGATGTTCTGCAATTAAAGTACATTCAGCGAAGTGGACTGGTTAAATCTGTTTGTATTTGTTGTTTTAAAGATAAACAGGGAATATAGTAACATCATAAATTAATACGTAATTAAAAATGTGTTACTCTTTTCTATAGCACACGCGGGCGAAGCCGTAAAGGGACGGACAGCTAGTGATTTTATAAAACAGCTTCTTTGATAACCAAATCAAGGTACTAGAGATTATGAAGTTCTCACTATTGATAATTACGCGCCTGTTTTGCAGCACATAAATGCCTTGATCACATTTTATAACACTTGAAATATTTTTAAAAGAGAGTTTTTCGAGCTCTCGTTAAGCATCTGGTTAAATAAAATTGGAAAAAATTATAAACAAATGTATGAAATATTTTTATAAATATCATCAGGTTATGTAAATGTCGTAGATATATGTTCAATTACACATAACTAGTTAATTGGTTTTATATTAAGGTTCGCGTCATATAAACAACAAACAAGTTTTTCATCAATAAATCATTCAACGCATCCCATAAGTATAAATTTTGGTTAGCAAAACATTTCGTAAATGTTATGTCCTAATAATTTTCCCACTCTGCAAATCAGAAGGCAACTATTCAGAATTTTACCAAGTGTAAATGCACAATAGTGTTCCTTATTTTTGTACTATATATATATATATATATATATATATTTATTTATTTATTTATTTATATATATAAGCCTTAAAAAAGTTAATCGTAATTTTCACACCAAAGTTTAGCGCCATAACACGTAAAATTTATTACTTACTTTATTTGTAGCGAATATAATTTAATTATTATTGCCAATAGGCCTATATTTTGTTAAGTTTCTTCCTACTTTTCAATGTGTGAGTGAGATGACGTAAATTAAAAAAAAATATATTAGTTGAGAACGAATTTACTGTTTCAAAATATCAAAGTATGTAAGCTTATGAACGAAACTGAAACATAATTTCGGAAATTGCATACAGGATCCCATTAAATACAGATGTTTATGAGCTAGTTTTAATGTTACATGAAATTAAAGAAATATATAAGTAAAACTTGTAGAACGAAGTTCTTATGCAAAAAAAATTAACCGCTGCTTTTAGTTAAATGTATATGTACATAATCAAGTTGTGTAGGTGGTAATTATTTACGGTAACTTTTTTTAAAGAAGAACTTCATATTTAGGAATTATACGATTTTGCACAACCAAAATCGTCTTTTCATAATTTCCTTTCCTAAGTAGTTTTAGAAGTAAGGAGATATTTCGCTTTACAAATAGTCACAAACAATACAATACATTTCAAGTATTAGAAATAAATATATTCTATTTATGTCGTGTAAAGGTGCAAGGTAATATATTTCACCATCACAATGCAACTGTTAATTTTAATGACTTCAACATACCTAAACATATAGTTTAGCAACATAGGTTTGAAACCAAACCTTTTTTTAATTTTAAATTATAGATCACGATGTTCCCCATTGAAATTCACATATACCGTAGTCAACTTACTTCTGTTCTGACCTGCACATTATGAGCGCAAATTAAAATCGCGAGCAATCCAAATATGACTCTTACTTGACTTAAAATACATAATATAATACCTGGATGTGGCGCGTAAGTGGAGATTATCTTTGTGCAGTGTTGCCAGTTGTGCATGTAAAATTTCGTCGCACAAAATTTTGCGACTTATATTTTCGTTTCCAATTTCGCCAATTATTCTCGTAGTGTTGTTCAATATACGGTTGTTTCTGAACATTCTATACAGCGTTATTTCATTTGCAAGAGTGGGGCAAATAATTAAAAAAAAGCCACTTTACTATGTCTATCGTCGAAATTTCAGACTCCGAGCAGTTTTCTTATTTTATATCATCTTCAACAGGATGATATTACTGTACTCTTATAAAAGTTACATGTTAACGCTGTTCAATATGTCTAAAACGTTCATTAATTTTACGAGGTAATGTTCGTGCACATTCCATTACTTAGTGTGCCAAGCTTACACGGTAGGAAAAACATACTCTTAAATAAAAAACTTCTAACCATATTTTCCATTTAACGAGAACTTAACTTATTTTGACAATATATTTAATTAATTGTTTAAGGCAAATCAGAAACTTGAATTACCTTTCATAAGATAACCCTTGAAGCTTAACACATCTTATATCATATGAACAAATTTAGGTTCAATTTGAAGCAAGTGATTTGATTTTTTTTCTGACTTCAAAATATAGCTTCGAGTTTTAACATATAAAAAACGAAAATTCTTCATAAAAAGCATGCAGTAAGTAAAGTGTATCAATTAGTATTACTCACCAGAAAAATAGTTAAAATCCCCTGAAACAAAAACACATTCAAATTATAACACATTCACAATTTGTGCACGTCCAGTAACAGTTACAAGATACACAAAGGTGAAGATTAACATTTAAAAATAAAATATATACTGTTAGAAAGTAAATGTAAATTTATTAGCTGACATCCTATAAATTAAAAATAAAGTTTAATTTTTATATTTTAAAATAAAATAAAAACAGTCGTGCATTGCGGCATGAAACCAAACGAAGTCTTGAAATCTCCCAACACGGTAGTAAATTCTAATATCCTACCTATGCCTCTAAAAATAAACATTTCTCAAGATATCATAAAACTTACATTGTGTTTATAAAGAAGTGACTCACGATATGCGACTATAAGTGATTGCTTCGTGTTATTGTTATTATTGTGCTAGTGATTAAAAGTCAAGCTGTTAAATCCCTCACTTCAGAGGGTGCTTGGATATATTACAACATGTAGGTTAGGAACGTAAGAAAACGAAAATATACTAAGTTAATTTATTTCCAAATACATTTCATTCAAAATATGAAGTGTTGATTAAATGGAGAAGGTTTTCAAAACAAATATGTATTTGTAAAGAACACGAAAACTCAGTACATATTTATTTGAATAGTCTCTCATAACCTGAAATTACAAGCGTTATCTTCCATATCAATTGCGGTAAAAAGAGTACGTTTCATATAACTTTAATGGTTTTAAAGACAATTGAAAACAATTGATAATATAAATACAACTTCTTCAGCATTAAGTATAAACTCCATCACTCATCTATTCAAACTTGTACATATTTTACCTAGGTCGCAAGATTGTATAAAATATGACCATATTAACACGTGTTTGTTCGTACAAGTATTTTTGAGAAACACAGTCACCATTCGACTTGTAAAAAGGACTCGAGATTTGTACAACTGCACTTGTAGCAACCAGTTTCGTCTTGTAGCTTTATGAAACATAAAATACCAATTTTTCACGAGTTACAAGTGAATTCTCTTGTAACTTGTAGACTTGTAGTTTTATGAACCTTTCCCCAGCTCATTATAAACAATTTTCTCAGAGCAGTGTTCATTTTTACTAAGATACATACACACTGTTCCATTTCTATTGAACACATTTTAATAGGAAGATATATTAAATATTTTACTAATTTCCTACTTTTCCTTATTATTGTGCACAGGTATGTCGAAGGTGACGTTATCTCTATGATCATGGTGTCATACGAAACCACTTTACAGGATCCATAAAGCTAGTCAAGATGAGGTATGTTTCAATCACTAGTGAAACGACATCCAGGCAGGACACCATTTCGCCTCTGTGTGCAGGATAATCTAGGACTGATTGTTTTCTGCCTTTAGACAAGGTATTATTATTATTTTCTTTATTATTAGTTTCTTTTTGAGAAATATATTAATATGCTTTTATAATCATCAACAGTAATATTAGAATTGCACAAGATGTTGCAAAATTGCTCGTCAAAATTTTCGGAAATTATACCCAAATCTAGAGGAGCAAAATATGTTGCATAAGCAAAGGTCTTAAAACGCACGTTTATTTCTCCTACATACACTTGGAAAAAATACTTATTGGTCACCACACCATATTTTGTCATTATGGACCTTACCAAATATTTTTGTGGTGACCACAAACATTTTTTGCTGCCCCAAATGAAGTTTTACGGTAACTACAAAAAATGTTGTAACCAATATAAAATTATTTATGGTTGTCAATACCGACACAATATTTTGTAGCCACCACAAAACCGTTTTTTCTGTGTATCACATGACGTATAGGTATAGTGCATAGCGCGCAGGCTCCATAATGATGCTGAGGAATGCTACATCACGCATTGAGCACCGCCCAATTAAGGCCGTGTCTCAAATAAATAGTGTATACACCAGCGGCGTTTTTCTTGGGGGAGGGGGCAAGATTTTTTTTTCGGAGACAGTGACCTTGTTGCATCTTTTGTATTAAATAAGCATGTATAAATTAGAAACGTTAATAATAAAACTTCAGTTTTATGTGCTTAGGTTAGCATTATTTAAATAACAAACTATAAAAAATATATTTTACACATATACAGTTCTAAATCTAGGGGGGTTTGCCCCCCCCCCCGCCCCCCCCTTAAATGACGCCCCAGGTGTACACTCTCACTCTGGGGCCCACTACGGTTCACTCTTCAATCAAATTGAGACAGCAACTCTCGAATGCACTCTCGAAGCTCTGCAACCTAGCGTTACGTTATGTTTTGAATATGGATCGTGAGGATGGTATTGCTGACATCAAGAGGGTGCGAGAGAGTAGTGATGTCTGGGCTATTTGAGACACAGCCTTAATACGACCTGCCTGGTGCGTATCTGCAAATTATAGCTGCGATAGCGTTCCACATGTCACATGATTCAGCCCTAGCCCACTTGATATGCACTGGAAGTTATGTACTGTGAACCACAGTGCAGCAATTGCACATTTTCGGACCTTTATTATATAGCTGTTTTTGTTCGCATATACGTGAGGATTGCTTCCGCAAAGTATTGACATGGAATTTTGCAACATCCCGCATAGTTATTTAAGCACAGGAAAGATAATTTGGTCAGTGACGAACAGAGAGAACCTTACCTCTGGTAAAGACGTCGTTTGTAAATAATGAAGAAACAGCAGAATGTAAGGCTGTCGGAAACGAAAGTGTCTGGAATAAAACCGCCAGCCAACGGACACGTCCACCACATTTCCTACATGAGAAAGTTGGCAGTCGGAGAAGCCGGAAACAACCAGGATCTCCATCGTGAAAGGCTAGGTGTCTGGTAAGTACACCAAATTAATTGTATTATATGCAAGATCACATTTTAAGAACCTACAAACAAGCTCACGCAATCTAATTTGGAAACAAGGGGTTGGGCCAGGGACGAGACGTACGTCGGTAAGCGCTTATCGCCTTGCGAGGTCATTCACGGGTGGCAAGGTTCGTAATCATAGTTAAAACAATTCCGCAGATCTTGTAAAATCGATTACAAGGAAGTATATGGGTACCAGGAAATCTTACAAACTATTTGTAATAATTATTGCGTAATTAATGACATGAAATTGTGACTAAAGAAAATTCGTAATGGTAGGCTATTATTAAACCGCGCTCTTTAAGAATATAATCTGTAACGCTAGGCAAACAGGAATTCTTGCCCTTATTTTCTGTGTGTGTGTATATATATATATATATATATATATATATATATATATATATATATACACACACACACATATATATATATTTATTTATACACACACATATATATGTATACATATACATATACACATATACATATACATATATACACAGACACTAAGGGACGGCGTAAAAAAATTGATGCGTACGGTTAGAGATGCGGCCTTCACCCTTTACTAATGTGGTTCGTCATGGAATAAGCGGTAATGCGAAAAAACTCTGCATGACATCTCAAACAAGAATCTGTGATGCAATACAGGATAATAGAAAGGATCCGCGATGATAAAAAAACTGGGCAAACGAGAAATAGAACTGAAACGAGGCCGTCCGAGGAACAAGAAGTTTTCAGAAGAGCACTAGGGTGAAAATCGTGATCTGCGAACGCGATGGGAAAAAGGACGGGGAGAGGGAAACAAAGTGGAAATCTCCAGGCCCTTCCTCTTATCGGCATGGCGGCTCCTCTTTGCCTTGTTGCTATCTCCGGCAGCCAAATGAGACGACTCGTTAGCTACCGCGACACCCTCTCGTTACGCTCTTCTGTACAATCTCGACGCTCTCTACCTTTCCTATCCGCCTCCTTCAGACTACTCTTCCCGCCGTACACACAGCTCCTTTCTACGCCTGCGGAGAACTCTGTTGACAATCCATTAATTTTTGAGTACCTCAGTTCGCCGCACTGAGCAAGATGAAAAAAAAAAAAACTCTCTACAGAGTACAAACAGACACGCGCGTGTACTTGTGGGCCAAACCCACTACGGGAAGGGGGAGATGGTGGGTGGGGAGTGGGGAATGGCTGCTGGCCTCATTTGAGAATTCTCAAGCGTCCAGGAGTCAGTACGCTCCACTCTGGCACAACTAATGAGGCACTAATGGTTTTAAATCGAGTTGCCTCCATCGACTGCTGAATAAAGTATTTTCCTTCTCCTCTGTGAACTACGGTCAGATGAATATGCAGGGATAAATTAATAAAAGCATTAACGACGATCAGTTCATTTATTTAGGCTTTACGTCTCGTCCACAGCGAGGTCAAAAGAAACGGTGTTGCAAATCTTCACACAGAGCAGGATCTGTAAGTTAAAAGTTGAATGACCTATATTAAGGAACTATCCTAGCATTCACCTGAAGTTATTTCTGAAAACCACGATAACCGAAATAAGGATGACCGTAGCCGGGAATCGTACCTGGATCCTCGCGAAAGCGAGAATCCAGACTACACTAAACAATGCGTATAAGTGCAACAGAGGTCATGTATGCTAATAAAAACTGGTCGTCCTGCCAAATGGTCCACTTGTTATACTGAATCAAAATAAAATATTTAATATTTTTAGAGGAAAGTAGTAGGCACCGTAACGATACAAAAATGTGATTTAACAGTTATAAAATTCATACCGTATGAGCTACGGGCACCTATTCGCCATCGCTACCCTAAGTCCTTTATGTGGCGTCCATTCATATAAATGCAACCTTGTTTTTTACATTGCAAAGAATCAAGCAACACTGACAATCCCTGGTTGATCTCAGATGTGATAGCAAAGATCCTGCAATGCTTGTCAGTGTTCCCCCCAGGCACGTTTTGCCGGGCACCCCACCCGGCTAGTTTTCTCTGCCACCCGGCTAAGAAACAGACATTCCCATCAACACCATCAAGCTTACTCCACGATGCAGCCAGCTGGTCTCGTGAATCACCCAGCTATGAATTTTTGCTGGGGAAGACACTGCTTGTACATAATTGACTACTGGAGATTGATTCCCTTTTAACGGGTAATATGTGGGTATCACGATCCATGTTTACTCTACACTGTTGTCCTGTTTCACTGTAAAATACTTACTCTTAAATTATTAAGTACTTTCACTTTACACCATGTACTAGCAGTCCGTCCGCGGCTTTGCTCGCGGTTATTACTCATGGCAGATAATATTTACTTTAATTGTAGTAGTTCAAGCCATCGCGTGTTAGAATAACCTAGTTGTTAGTTGAGCTAACTTTACAGCAGCCCTAGTAGCTCTAGATGCCCACACGAAAAGCAGTGTTAAGTCTTTGTATGGCACTGACAGAGACTTCCCTCGGGCCTTATTTACAGTCAGAGTTAAATTAACCTTGAAGGGTAGTTACAGCATCTTAAATGTTGTATATATATATTTTATAGAACATTCACTTGCAATTTTGTGCCCTTGGTGAGTTTTGGTGGGTTACGGTTTCGTAGAATCGTAACCGAGACCCCAACCTTCCTGTTAATCTTGTGATGTGGCATGATATGTGGGCTTACGCTGTAGCGGAACTTCAGTGGGTAGTGAACAGCTTAATACATTGTTACCTCTTTATCAAAATGGTAATAATATTATCAGCCTTGCAGTTCTGAAGGGTTTGTTCCGGAGTTTTTTTTCAGACTGGTGCCAATAACTCAAATATTTTTTAACCAAAAGTTTTGAACAATTTTGAGTCAATGTGTAATCACACGTTGCACAATACTGTGGACGCGTTTTTTTTTAAATAATGTACCATTCGCCTGCGAAAAAATAATTTCCTTCATTGTTGCTTATTTTCACGACGAAAAACGTGGTACCTTGGCTAATGAAATCTAAAAACCCGTTCAGTATAACTCTACAAAAAAATTCAGCTACAAATTATAACATATAAGTGTCAAAACTGTGAAGCGAAATTTGGATATGAGTATTAGGTAGCAATAAAATAAAATATGTTCGAAATTACTGCAAAACTCCGTAACAAGGCCTCAAGTGTCACAGTTGCACTTTTTTCACAGCATTCACGGAATTCGAGCCTAGATCCTACCGAACCACAGACCGGAACTACAAACAATTGCATCACGTAACATCGAGAGTAACGATTACAATAAGTTAAATATTCATTCCCTAGGAATATACAGGTTGTACAACAATAAGTCTTAATATATTGCAGAATGAAACTATCGTGTAAATTATTTCTCGCTGATAGTACTTTCTTTTCAGATCATCTTCCTCAAAAGTTCACAAACTCAGTTTTCCCGCAGAAATTTAAATATCCTATACAGTAATACGTTTTTCGTAAATTTGTTAGGTATTTACGTAAGCATCATTCTGATGGTAACAAAACCTCAACATCTCCAAAGGCCTTTTCATGCCATTAGGGTTCAAATTAAAAAAATCTTAGTCTCAAATCTTAGTCAACTGTAATAGTGATCCACTGAAGTAAAAATCATGACAACATTACGTTCAGTCGAATCTAAATAGATGATTTATTAAAAATAAACATTATCACTCCTTTACAGTACTTAAAGTTTGAATTAAGAGGGATTCTTACACGTATTTTGCGGTAATTTACGAAATAATCATTCTGAAGCGAAAATTAACTGTAATTTATTTTATTGGTTTGAAAGACGTTTAGGATTTACCTGAAGCACATTCCTGGCCTTTTCGGTTCTTTTAAAAGATTCAATTTCAAAAACGTTGAATTATACTTTAGTCGAATTTGCTTGTATCTCACTGACATGAAAAACATGACAATAGCTCGCTTGGTTTCAGATATATCAACGATTCATTGAAAAGACTTTTCAGTGTTTTTCACCCCCCCCTTTTTTTTTACCTAGTTTAGTGTTGAATTTCGAAGATTCATGAAATAACTTCTGAGGTATTTAAGCAGGAATTAATATTGAACAGAACTCACATCGATATCTAAACGTTCGATGGGCTCGATATACGTTGGTTATGACTCTATAACACATTTCACCCTATTTTATCTCTTTAGGGTAGAATTTGGAGGCGAGTTGAGAGGGTTTCACTGCCCTTAACTACGATGTCCTAAGAGCCGAAGAAGTTAGAATTTGGACATTATTCCAAAATGACGTTTTGGTAATTTACGGCCTGGTGTTATTTTAGTTATTCCTGTACGTATCAAATTGAAGTGAAAATCACTATAGAGAATTGGGTTCCAGCCTTATAGACTGTTCATAAAAATACATTTGCCCTATTCTTACACATTGTAAGGATAATTTCGAAAAATCCTTTTCTACTGTCTGGGTAATTACGTAAGCTTTATTTTCAATTGAAAAACAACTCTATATTCCAAAGTGTTCGACAGATAAAGATAAATAATCAAAACACATTTCAGGTCTTTCACCCCCTTAATATTTGAATCTCGGAAAATCCTGAAATCCGCTATTATACATATTTATGTGTCCCATTGAATTGAAAATCACGATGATAAGCAGTCGGGTTCGTGCTATACCGATGATTCTCGATAAGTTCATCTTACCCCTTTTTACCGGCTTAGAGGCTGAATTTCAAAAAATCCCTTCTTATTTCTCGCCTACAACTTAAGGAGAACACACATTCAAAATTTTACATTTCTTCAGCCAGCGAGTTTGGCTGCTGCTTTATATATTCGAGAAAGGTGTTTTAATGTAGAGGAAGAACAATTCTTTTAGTTGTCGAAATTTATCAAAAAATAATAATCATATTTAAATAGTTAAACTACGATTTAATTAACATTCAGGAAAATATGAAAGTCGTAAATGAGAGTTAAACAGAACTGAGTGGTGTTAGTTGTAACCCAATTGCACACGAATCGGTATTCAAACGATTCGCTTTACTAAAAATTATGTGCCAATTAATACAGCCTTGAAACGGTTAACTTAACTCTAGATCCAATCCTGTATTATATCAATATCTAGAATTTGACAACAGAGAAATCAGAGGCAGAACAATAAAATTGCTTCAATGGAATTATACAGAATATAGAGTACTTAATGTTCGTTTCGGGATGGGAAGAAGAAAAGACCATCAAAGCTGCGGCAGCCCGCTTTGAGAACGGAGCTTGCGAATACTTTGCAACACGGCGAATTCCCCGCGAGGACGAGTTCCGAAATCTGGTAACTTAAATCGGAGCCGTGGATGTTTCGTCCTGGGTGGAATGGTTGGGGGGGGGGGGGAGTGTTCCAGAGAGGGCAGATGCGAGCCTGGAACGGCAGGATCGAGTCATTAAGACGAGTTAGTCGCTCTGTTGTTTCCAGCCGGAAAGGATGTCGGCGTGGTGAAGACTAGGGAAGAGAAATCCAACCCCTTCGCCCTCTCCGAAAGCCCTGCTCGTAATCCTTCTGTTTCGTGAACTACGCGGCAGAACTGGCCCGGGGAAGATGTTGCAGCAATTCCCGGCGACAACCACTCCAATCTCGGCCGCCGTGTGTTCCAGGAGAGGGTAAACTAAGTTACGAGAGGGGGAGGCACGGGGGCGTGGCAAGCATCCCCGCCGGGGGATGAATGTCGGGAGAAGGGGGTGAAGTTGCATTCAGTTCACAGAGCTACACGCCACCCTCTCCCGACGAGAGACCCTGCGAAGTACGAGGACCACCGCTGATAAGACTGCAAATACAACGCTGCCCTCCTCGAGAAGAAGAGGGAAAGGACCGGAACTAAAGTGCCCGACTGCGTCAGCTGGACCAGCCAAGAGAAACTGTCGCAGACAAAAGGCGGACTTCCAAGCTACTGCAAAAGGGACTTCTGGGCAAACCTTGCGCTAGAGATCTCCTTTGCGACATGCAGGTTACGTTTAAGTATTTTAAAAAAAGTCAATTTTTTTATGAATATGTGTTTTACTATCTTCAAATATGTATAGTTCTAAAGTAGTAGAAAAAATTAGCAACGATACTCTTAAGAATACTCTACAGGCAAAACAAATTATCTGATATAAAAAAAATCAAGAAAATTCACTCTGATGCAGCTGGGATGGTACGAAATTTAAGCCACATTCAATTCAATGTAATAAATACTTTTGCAAATTTGAGTCAGTTTTCATATACAGACGCTCACACACAACACACGCATGCATGTGTGTGTATGTATGTGTGCAGAACGTTCCGCGGTTCGACAGAAATACGAACTGCTTCGATACTTCGGGGGCGTGTTCCTCAGAACATTGGAACACTGTAAATAAAACACATAATATAAAAAATGTGTTGATATTTAACAGATCCTAAACTATCGCAGTGACAAAAAAAGCTAAATTGTAAATTTTTTTTTTCATAGCTTACACCACCCTCAAACATTAGTTTTCTAGATCCATGTTTCAGAAACTTTATTTTTAAATAATGGTTCAAACGCACTGAATATTTCGTAAGAGTTTCACGTATATGTTTATTTACTTGAAACAGTTGTAGCCTACTTGAAATGGGTCCACTGATTTCACTTATTTGAGTATTGATTCCGTGTATTAAACTTCGTCGCTGCAAGTTAGCTAGGCGGAACACTTGATAAAGTACATTCGTTGTAGTACTGAAACAAAATAACTTTGCTTTGGAAACTACACTTAACAGATTAAAAAAAATGTACTCATCTGTGAAGTAGATTATAGATTAAAACTCTAACGCTAGAGTCCTGTTACTTTTCTCATAGTACCGGATGTTCACGTAAATATGTTGCAAGCTTCGTGAAATGATACCTTGTAAAAAATGAGAGGTAAAAATTTGCTATGGACGATTTTGAATGCCACAAATTTTAAGAAAGTATGATGCAAATTGACATTAAAATCCGAACTTTGTTAGCATATGTGAAAGTAAGGTGAAATAAATAATGAACTTCTGGGTGCGGCATAGTAATAACAAAATTTGAACTCTGTGAAAAAAATGGTTCATTTCACTTTCCGTAGTCGGTCAAGCATTTATTTTTATAGAAATTCTTAGCATTGCTTTTTTTTCGCTATTAAATGACAGTTTTCAGAAAGAGGCGCAACTGAAAAAAAAAAAAAAAAAAAAAAAAAAAAAAAAAAAAAAAAAAAAAAAAAAAAAAAAAAAAAAAAAAAAAAAAAAAAAAAAAAAAAAAAAAAAAAAAAAAAAAAAAAAAAAAAAAAAAAAAAAAAAAGATCGCCTTGCCGCAACTTCCTCAGGTGAAGAGTTTTCGTGAAAATAAGTATACCTAGGAAATGTAGAGCCTTACAGGTACGCAACACGCGATACACAGGCGGTTCAAGCAAACCCATTATTTTTATTTATTTTTTTTCACGATTGCAGATCTTGTCACTAAACCGAACACTGAATGTTATTTTTTATTTGTCATTACTTTTGGTTATTTTAGCAGATGTTACTTTTCCATGTCAAATTTCAATTGCGAATTTCTCCTGTAAGATTAGCACCAAACAAAAACTAGCATTGTGAACCTTCACCACAATTGTTTCAAGAAATCGTTTCGTAGAATCTGGAAAATACTTTCATGAACACCACATGGGTGTTGCAGGTTGTGGATTAGCACGTTCTCTCACTTCTCACTTCCTGCTAGAGTCGTTGTCTGCTAATGGCCGAGTGAAGACTGTGCTTGCAACATACGGGCCAAGATCATCGCTATCTCCAAGCAAAATCACACAGAAATCCAGGCCTCTCTTGGCCACTTCTGTACAGTGTGTACATAGACACAAATTATAAACAGTACAGTGGGGTAGACAACCACTAATGGAGCATATTACATCAAAGACCTAACAGACTAACAACACCCATAATATGCTGATTGACAAGGTGGTTTAAAGTTCTCGCTTCATCGCCAACCGCATCTACCTTTGATATATCTTGATTTCCTATACACATTGTTTTCGGGAATATACGTATTTTTAAATCTTGAAAGAAATCAAATATCGTAAAACCGCCAAATACCTTTGTTGAAACTCTTTTTGTTATAGAAGCTTAAGTTTTCAAAGAAAAAATATATAAATTTATCTTATTTTCTACTTTCAGAAAATTCTAAGTGATTACAGTGCTCAAAATTTTGTAAACATTTTACTTAAAAAAAAGTGCATAGTAAGAAGATTTTCAACACATTTATGCAGCGGTTGACGATATCTGCTCCCTTTCAAAATTTAAAAATTAATATTCGTAGAAACAGCGTAATTAGGGACTCAATGAACTCAAGAAAATGGCGGCCTGAAGGTGAGGAGGGGAAGGATAGTAAGAGTGTTAAAGGATGACAAGGAGGAGGGCAGTGTCAAAGATTGGAATGTCCCAGAGCATGCGCTGCTAAGCGATGACTATACACTTCTCTGAGTTTCATGTGAAACCAATATGACGGAATGACAACAGCGCGACAGAAGTGACACTACAACCACCGCAACTTGACTCTGAAAATTCTCGTTAATGTGAACACTAGTTTGGCTGACGCTCGACAATGTAAATATTAACTACCACTACATAGCCACGGGTGTTTACAGTATTTCCGTTTTTTTTTTTTTTTTGTTTATTCGTAACATACTTGAAATGCTCATTGGCGTTCCGAAATGTTCAAAATGAGCGTACAATTACAAGTTTTCTTAAAAAGATTATGATTTGTTTATTATAAACAGTAAACATTTGTCTTTAAAAAATTTAAATTGCAATGTACTACCATACCCAGCAATTTCATCAAAATTTGGGCACAAAATAAATACTGACTCAAATAAAATCTATTTTTTTTCTATTCCGCTATTTTTAACGTGCTGAAGTCACAGAAACCTCGGAGCTGATTGGCGGACATCTGTTGTTTTTTCGGGTCGCGACAGTCTTGTCGCTTCTGTCACGCCATTGTGATTCAGGCTTCACCTTCGTTGGGTGTGACCGGCCAGTGTATGGATTCCAAGTGCTCAGAGCGTATGGTGGGATTCTAACAGAGCTTGCCTTGGTACAGAATCCAGCATTGCCACGGGTTGGGAAGGGGGGGGGGGGTTGTGGTGGAGGGGGTTATAGTCCCGGGCGCGATATAAGCACGGGCTGAAGCGCGCTCGCGTGGAACCTGGCAGGATGAGGCCCGACGTACTGTTGTGTTTGTCGACACTGGTGTCCGTGAGAGGCTACAGCTTCCAGGATCCGCACTTCAGTAAGTACCGTGCCCGGCGCGTGACCTTCCGGTCTGCAGTGTACTTGTTCATATAAGCCAGTTACACAGCGCTGCTCTGTCGCTAACCATGCTCTTTAGTTCATACTACTTTTTCGATCGTTATTTTTTTTTTTTAGCTTAAACGAGAGCATATATCAAAAACCTGTCCTGCAGTTTCGTTTAAAACTATTTTTGCATCATAAAATATAACTATGACCGTCGTTTTAAAATAAATTAAAACAGGATGAACGAAATACACAATAGTAAGGTCAGCTTTGTATGTAATACATATGTACCAAGTTTGGTGACATTATGAAAAATATTTCCTTAGATGTGTAATATTATGCTAAAAAAAATACATATTGCCGCCATTTTGAACATATGAAATCAGACTAAACGAAATGCACAAGAGTCAAGTCTGCTATGTATGTAGTACACATGGACCAAATTAGATTAAATTCTGATAAATATTTCTAAAGGTAAGTAATAACATGCTAAAATTATGAAAATAGCCGCATTTGGAAAACATGAACACAGCGAACGAAACACACAAAAGTACAGTTAGGTTTTTATGTATTATGTGCGTACTAAACTTGATAAAATTCTGAATAATATTTTTAAAGATATGTCATAATGTGTTGAACATTTGGAAATAGCCGCCATTTTGAAAATATACACTTAGGATGAACGAAATACACAAAAGTAAAGTCAGCTTTGTATGTAGTATACGAGTAGCACGTTTGGTGAAACTATGAATAATATTTCCTAAGATATGTGGTACTAAACTAAAAATATGTAAATTTCTGCCATTATGAAAATATAATTACAGGATGAACGAAATACACAAAAGGGAACTCAGGTTTGTATGTAGTATCAGTGTACTAAGTTTGATGAAATTCTAAACCATGGTTCCTTACATCTAGTTTGATATAAGAAATTTTAAATTTGCCGCCATTTTGAAAATATAGAAAAGGCGTAAAAGAAATGTATTAAAGCCAAGTCAGGTTGCTATGTACTATATGTGTACAAGGTTGGATGAAATTCGGTCAATTGGTTCAAAAGTTCTTAGGGGACACACACACGGACTCACAGAAACACACACACATAGGCAGAAAGATGATCTCACAAGTCTACTTTTTCCACCTGGAGTATTCCTACAACTATTTGTTCAGAAGGAAAAAAACGAAGCTACTATTTGCCCCATCTACAGAACAGGCTATTAATTTTACAGAAGAAATAGTTGTATCAACCCAGATAGTACTGTTTATATTTTAACCAGTGCCTGATACATACAAGAATACTATTTTTAGCGTCTCTCTGGCTGTGTATCGCTCTCTCTGTAGGTGCTAGTGGCCACGAGGAATTACAACGGTCCTCGGGCGCAGTTAATTTCAGCGCAGACTGCTGCGGCAGAGGACTGGAAGGAGGGTGAAGCAGTGCGGTGCAGCTGCGAACAATGCCGGCACGTATGGTTCCAGATGAGCTGGTGCGCCTGGAGCTGGAGGAGATGATGGTGGTTCTGGACGGAGATGGACGCCGCAGACGCTCGGTCTACCAGAGAGGAGGAGGCAGGGCGCAGTTACTGCACTGTTCCCCGCAGCCGCAAGTACTGTCCGCTAACTCGTCACGGGTCAACACCTTCCTAAAGCCCCTTAGGCCTAGTACACACGGTTAAGGCTAATTCAGATACAGGCTCTTTTCATATGGATGAATTTGGCAAGGGAAAATGTCTTCCGCCAGTCACGCTGGTGTCTGTAGGGGGACACGAACTTTGCTGAGGTCGGTACCGATGAGTCACGAATGTGACGTCATTGAGAGTTAGTGGACCTGGCGCGTGAGCTTTGCCGTAGCATGATACGAAAAGTAATTTTATTGTGCGAGTATTAAAAATGTTTTCAATGCGTTTATTTACGAAATGAAGACATACTTCAAACTGTGTCCCTTTGTTTTAAAAAATACCGTCCGCCAATTAAAAACATGATTTCCGAGCTCCTCAAAAGTGCTAAAAATTACTTTACCACGTTGCTGTAGCTAATGAAATATCCACCGTGATCGTAAAACAAAATCATAAAAACCTGCATTGGACTTTACCGCATACTTTTCACAAATAAAATAACAGTGTAATCGCCTGAAATCCCGCTGCAAAACACATTATACGAAAATACTGCACTCTAGTTTAATCCTTCGCGTCTAGAGGCGATGAGGTGTTTGACGGACGTGTTATATTCGACTTATTACCTTCCCCGTTTCTGTGTCTTAGTGGGTAGTTTTACACAATTTTATTGTATTTTCAGGTTTTGAACCACAACATTTATTCAAATTGTATTATCAAAATTTTCTCTACGGCAAAGCATTGGTTAAATTCTTGGTAAAATCCTTGACATAACTAATAATGGAATATTTAATTAATTTGACATGCGAAATCATTTAGAGAACTCTTTAGTTAAAGTTAACGACTCTGCATGACAAATTAATGAAAAATTCCACTGTAATTTATGTCAAGAAGTTTGCCAAGAATATATCCCATGCTTTGTCGAAGAGAAAATTTTGCTAATACAATTTGAATAAATGTCAAGGCTCAAGAACTGAAAATATAATAACATTGGCTAACACTCCCCCGTAAGCTATCGTCCACTACCTCTTAAGAATTAACCTTAGCCTAGGTCACGCGACTGGGAGGGGAGGAAGTAGGCTTCCCCTACTTTCCCCTCGTCGGACTAGGTAAGGGAAATTCTACTAAAAGGTTGGAAATAAGTGTGTTTTCTTATGGGAGAGTTTGGCACAGGGAAAATGTCTGCCGCTAGTTTCGCTGCTATCGCTTAGAGACCAGTAAACTATGAAACCGTAGTACAATTAATTTTAAGTTTACTTGAAAATTACAGGAGTTATTTAACTTAATTTTAAAATGAAAAGAAAACAATTTCGTGTTATAAATTATCAACGTAATGTAACTTAAATTTAAGGAAAACTCCGTGATTGGTCAATTCAAACCCCTTGCTAATAACAATTAAAATAATAGTAAATTTACAATGAATTTCCCAGGCTAGTGGCTTTCCAATGATTTACCAGTAAAAATAAAAAAAATAAAATAATAATAAAGAAATAAAAACTGAGTGAACTGCGCTTTGAGAGAATATCAAAATAACTTTTCCGGAAATAAAGATCCTACAGCAGTTTTGCCCAAAGTTATTTTTTGTAGTTGTTGTGACCTAATAAACTATTGAAAAACGATTAATTTCGCAAAATTAACACACTTACTTGCTTATAACGAAACATAACAATTGAAAAATAACTAGTAATTAACGTATGTTCGTAATACATGTGTTATTCGTAATTTTATGTGGCTGCGGTTTCGTTAAGCATTGAAAACATTGATAACGACTGTCTATAACTTGTAGTATTCCTTACCGCACAGCTGAATCAATGATGCATTACTTGTTAATGGTTGACATATTGCATGTCAAATCTCCTTATTTCCATGAATCCATCCTTCCTCTGTACATTCTTGTTCAAGATTTTCTGCGAGGTCGGCATTTCACACGTGTTATGTATGCATTTTACTTAATGTGAAAGGGCCTTAATGAAATCTGTAGATATTATTATTCTCGTGCCAGAAACATCTACATAAAACAGTTAAAAATACATTAAATAACAGTACACATAGTTAGATCGAAACTTCCCTACATCAATTGAACTCAGAGTTCCTAGAAAGAGTTTATCTTCCGTACAAGACGGGCACAACTAACATAGAAGCACGTGTTTCATAGTATGATATTCTCCACTTTCACACTTGATATTCAGAATCAGTATGACCCTGTCTTGCTGATTTTTTTTTTTTTTTTTTTTTTGCTTTGCCTACAGTTGATCTCAGTGTCCATGCTATCCAGCTTTATTCGGAACCAGATGCCAAACATTCGGCTACTCTATATTGGAAGTCCTTTTTTCTGCAGCTGTAATATTGTCTTTTCGGTCGATTCAATCAGTTACAGAGATACTTGTAAGGCACTATTTCTATACTCGTGGAGTACATGGACATACAGTGAATTGGTTCTACCTCATTCTAACATGTAATAATTAACTGTAATACAGATTATCTGTCAGTATGCAAAGAAAATCTTTGGATACCAAATCGCTTAAGCATCACTTATAATTTCCTTATAAGAAGTGCAAATTTAAAAGCTTAAATTTCGTAGAAATTTCATAGCTGTTTTTTTTGTTATTGTATATGTAATATCACTTATATGTTTTACATTTAAATGTAGTTTGTTGCTCTTACAAATTCATACTTAAACAGGTGCCTTGCGAATACACCAGCTAAGATACCAGGACACACTGCAACTTACAGAGAAACGAACACTTATTTATCCGTGAACTGTGAAGTAGTAACTATGAATGCATCAAGATTTGATATTGACCTTAAGGACTTATTTTTCTGCTTATAGATCGCGTGCTGTGGCCACACTTCGATATTCAATATGGCTGACAACGTGAAGGAAATAAACAAGAAGTGCCACAAGAAATATACAACTGGTTCTTCGGTTGGTAAGTTCAATAAATTTTAGACTTTTCTCCATTCTGACTTTCCATTTCTAGGAGATAAGACTTCCGTCTTATTTTTTAAGCTGTGCTGAGCAAATACATGGACTGTTTAAATTTCAATAAAGTAGCATAGTGTACAGTAACACAGTAACACAAGCATAAATATACCTAATATTCTTAAACAACACTTTTTTTTCGCAAATGTGTAAATAAAATCAAATACAAAAAGTGTTCGGTCACCACATACATCAACACTTCAGCTCTACATTATACCTACAGAAAGAGATATATTCTACTATTAATACCTGACACTGCATTTTAAAATTTTTTCCGCCCAGTTTTAAGTCAACATTATATCCACTTACGAATAAACAATTTTGATGACCTTACAAATCTATTAATTTAATAATGATGTTTAGGCCTATATTTTTTATTTTTAAAATGTCATCAAATGCAAAATTATATGCATCTAAAAAATTAGAGGCCATGAACACTCTTTTTACTTGAAAAATGTGTCAATATAAGTTAGTGAAGTATTTGGCGTATTCGGGGGCGGCTGCTTACCAGTGGACGTTAGCTGAGCAAAATGAGGTGGGAGGAAATTGCTGAGTTAGAACGCGGTAGTGAAGAGAATTACTCAGAGAAAAATCCTCCTCGTTGCTGTTTATCACATGTAAAATCCATGTTATTCTCAACCGAAAAGTTCCTGCATTGGAATCGATTCGGGAACCTCGCAAATAGAGTCCATATATTAAACATTGCGAGCCATCTTTTGGGTCGTAGTTTAGAGATGAATGATTCTTATTAATTTTTAATATGTTATCAGTTATTTATTTGGATCGTTTTTATGGTATATAAGTGAGAACTAAATAATAACACGCACTGATACGTAGACTACAACTAAAGTTTTGCTTTATGAATAAAAATTAATATAAAATAACATTTATCAAGAAGTTTTTTTTTCTTTAGCACCAATCGCGCACACCACATTGTGTATTCATATTTTAAGTTAGCGTTTGGTAGCGTGTTTGCTGTGATGTTGTTATTAAGTAAGTATTTAAATACCCACAGATAAACTGTTGCATTGCACTCCAAAATTAGTAAAATATAACAATTTTAACAGAACAACATAAACCATGTATATGAGGTTTAAGGAAGACTAAAGTTGTTAATGCCATAAATGTAGTTCGTGGTACTAGAGAGAATGGGGCTGTCTCGCTTAAGGCAGTCAAATAAAAATAACTGTAGATTGGAAATTCTAAGTGATGAAAGTGTCAAAAGATGCAGAATTTAGTATATTACATCAAACTGAACTGTGTGTCAGTACCTATGTTTTGTTGTAATAGCTAAGCCCCAATAATGTTCTTAATCGTTTGTATGATTGTCGAAAGGTTTCCCATCGGTAAGCATGCGCTCTTCCAGCACTGTTTTTCTTTTTAACTCAAAACCATATTTTTGGCACTTAGATAATTTAGAATTTTCAATCTACAACTATGTACTTGAGCTTACGAAGAATTTAGTTTTTAAGTAGTTTGAAGAATGCCGTGTCTTAACATAATAATTTAAAAATATTATTAATTATGATTCCAGATATCGACTTTTGAGTTCGTTACAATCTATGTACATTGATAGTTGCTTTGTTTATGTTAAAATGTAGCAGGAAATCTAAAATTAGGTGCATGGAAAATATTAACTAGGGTTTTAAAAATGCTCATTTTATTCTGTACCATGAACCCTGTATTCTGTACCCTATATCTGTGCCCATTAAAGGGTACACCTCGTATTTTGCTTTCTTACACAAAAATTCAGTTTAGTTGACAAAATATTTAACCTGACAATGCAGTAAAATAACTTGTTTGGAAATGTATAAATGTACACCATGCCTTAATGATTACGCATCCCTTGCATTTTAATCACATCTAGCATCACACGATTGATACTACATCTAAAGAAAACGTAAAATAAAAAAATTTAAATTATGTATATTCGTTACGGTAACGGACTTGACAAGATATATGCTAAATTCGTTTGGATACTTTAAACAATAACGTTATGTTTGGTCGAGATTGTTAATCAATAAGGGTCACAAGTTCTGTGCTCTGTACTACTTCCTAAAATTTTGATTCAGAATTAAACTCTACGTTCAGCCATACAAATATGTAGCTGTAGCAACCAAACAGTTCACTTTTAGATAAAAAAAAAAAAAAGACAAGGAAAGTGTAAGCTCTCACTTAAAGTCGGGGTTAGTTTTTTTTTATTTGAACTACGATCTTAGGAAAAAAACTTTAATGAAGGCACATTTGACTGATAACCAGCGTAATCCGACAACACACAAATAATTATTCGTCATCTTATCTAAGTTTTTTTTTTTTTTTTTTTTTTTTTTTTTTTTTTTTTTTTTTTTTTTTTTTTTTTTTTTTTTTTTTTTTTGCATTTTGAGGTGTTTGTAATAGAATAAAACACATTTTTCACGAAGATAATGTTTTTATTTGCATAAAGTACATCGTGGAAGCGCAACAAAGCAAAACATGACGTTAAACTATTTGGTTTTCCGAAGTTAAGTAAATTACAGTACCAAAGTACGAACCACGAAATATGGGGCCGCGGTTGTGTAGTGGTCAGACCACTAGCCTCCCATTACGGCGATGCGGGTTCTACTCTCAATAGAGTCGGCCCCCGGAGTTTTTTATATTGGGAATCGTGCCGGTCGATGCCGTTTGTAGGCGGTTTTTCTCTAGTATGTCCTATTTTACTCGCCTATCTCATTTCGGTGCCTCTCCATTGTACGGCCATTTTTCTCGTCATCGTCCAAGGCAAACAGATGCGTACGGGCGCCCAGTTGAGAAATATGTACTATCATTAAAAAATGTAACAAAATGCCTCTAAGCGATGACTTACTGTAAGATTAAGAAAATAACTTGTTTTCACCAACGACAATATTTAATTGGCACTTTTATTTTATGTGCTATCCCACAAAGTAGGTCGGCAATCATCATAGCTATCTCGGATTAAGATGCCGCAACCCTGAATATGTCGATGGTAGAGCAGTTATGCCCAATTTTAAAATTTTACAGCCGTGATGTTCGTCTGTCTCTTATTTCCCTCTGTAGTAGTTAAAATTTTTCGCCTCGCATGACGTGACCGTCATTTATTTTTTGACACTATGCATATAAAGTTATTTTGTTGTTTCAAGCAGATTTTGTTTGACTTAACTAAATCTTTCTACAAGTGTAAATTTTGACAGGCGGGTTAACTCAGGGTACTTCCGTCTCTCACACCATAGCGCATCACTACTATTCCATACCACTTCATAGAATTCCTACGCGCACTTAATAACTCACTATACGACACTCATTATGTGTGTATGTGTGTGCCCTATTACACACATATTACATAGTACACTCTAAATATGAATTAGTGAATATTCACTTATTCACGCCGATGGATGGAGCAGTTTCAACAAATTGAATCTGTGAGAAACCACTGTGAAATCGATGACTATTCACTGATTGCAATATTCCACAAGTTAATTAATGAACGGCCACAGATTATTTCACTAACTGTTCATTGATTCAGTAAGCGAAAACTGTTCTTTGGAAACAATTTTTAAAAAAAGGTGAATATTCACTGATTCACTTGTGAGATGTTGGCACTCTTAAAGGAAACCGTGACTATTTTCACTGATTCAAATTGTTGAAACTGCTCCATCCATCAGCATGAATCAGTGAATATTCACTAATTCAGATAAAGTGTGTGTGTCCACAAACTGCCTCATAACATTGTATAAGACGCGACTGCGAATCACGGGCTAAACTGGAGATGATATGTTAGTGGCTAAATGTTGTAGAACGACATTTAACTCGGGCATCACAGCACAAACTTTGCCTCTTCTTGTGCTCCGCAGATACCTTACTGCCACTGTTCTGGCCATCATACTATCGGCGCAGGCTAAAATCCCGAGAATTACACACATGATTCCACGTTTTTTTTGACGTAACATACATAAAATAATACCTGGAGGTGGAGCGCATGATGGAACTTTCTCCGTCCACTGTTGACATACTGTATGATTTTTTTTTCCACAAACATGTATGTCCTCGATTTAACCCACGATGATTCGCAGGATGTGCTTACTATGCGACAGTTTCTGGACATCCTGTATATATACATTGAAGCAGTGTTTTAAGACTAGATTTCAGTCGCCATATTGACATTTATTATTTTTCGGTCTTTTTTAATTCTGAGAAGAAAAATGTTAAATCGGCGACTATACCACAAATTCTATTTACCTTGAGCTACAATGCAAGCATGGCAATAGAGCTAGTAATGTTTAGTTAGGTCGCAATTTGTCGGGCAAATTATGAATATAAAAAAATTGCCACAATCATTACGGCGTAATTATATGTCAACAGCTAAATCGCAAGGTCTGTACTGTAGCGAAATGTAAATAAAATTTGACGTATGATCACATATTTAACATTTTTATACTCAAAATAAAAAAGCAAAAATTATAAAATTCAATATGGCTACTGAAACCGAGCCTTAATATAAAGTTACAAAAATATTGTGACGTGTTTCCACTTTCCAGGTGACGAAGACATCGACTACTTCAACTGCACAAAAATATCTCTGATGAAGAAGAGAGTGATTGTAAGTAGGGCCACATACAAACTCATATAACTTGCATTGTTTCCTAGTTTTAATGTGTCAATACCTCTTCAGCTTAAGTCGTGCTGCAGACGTGTAAACTACCGACGTTTCGGTAAAAAACTTCATTGATAATTTTCGTCGCATAAGTTTCGTTCCACTGGTTCGTGCATGTCTCGTCTGTGACTCCAACCCAATGATTAGTGAAAAATAATGTCCTAAGACAATTAATGCTTATAAGGCGCAGCATTAAATTACAAACTGAGGTAAACTTAACTGATTTTTGCATGCCCTCTGGTGGAGAAATCAGTTACGTTTTACGAATCACGAGTGAGGTGCATTACTTTCAACTATACGTCTCCGTGGTCGAAATACTTAAGGCCTTGTTACCGAGTTTTGCAGTGATTGCGAAAAATTTTTTTATTGCTATTTGATACTCGTATCAAAATTTTGCTCCATAGTTTTGACACTTTCATGCTATAATTTGTGGCTGAATTTTTTTGTAGAAATGAACTTAAATTTTTTTTTAAATTTCATCATCCAAAATACCACATTTTTTGTCGTGAAAATAAGCAAAAATTAAGTAAAATATTTTTTTTATAACTAATGCTTGATTTAAAAAATAAACCATCCACAGTATTGTGCATTGTGTGACTGCACATTGACTCAAATTTTTTTTCAAAACTTTTGGTTGAAAAATACTTTAGTTGTGGTCAATAGTCTGAAAAAACTCAGGATCAAGCCCTTAAAGGCGCTTACAATGTCTCTGTGATTAGCGGGTACAACCTCTAGACACTGAGATTTAAAAATATACAATTATTGGTCACGAAGCAACGCTGCAGGTATACTCGTAAGACACTGAAACAAAGCACAACAATCTATTCGCAAAAGTTAGGGGTTCCTAGCCAGAAGTAATTGTACTTTATGTATGATTTGTTTTGTTTAGTAATGCCAACTTCGATAATTCTCCTGATACTATGTGTGTGTGTGTTTATATCTTAAAAATGCATTAAAAATATATTAATGATTGTAAATTGCTTGCTTATAATTCTTCGGCTTGAAGCTACGTAACTTAGGACATATTAAATAAACTTACTTTCAGTTGATCAATCATTATGATGGTTCATTCAAACCTAATGATTTTATATGCATCATTTCTTAAGGATAATGCTATAAAGATAAATTTTCGTTATTGTCATGTAACGTTTTGTGTGGAATATATTATTTTATTTAAATAAAGCAGCGTTCTTCCAAAAATCTTCAAGCATAATATTCTTTTTAGAAGAGTAAAGTTTAAAATTACTTGCGATAAAAGTAACTTATATTTTAGTTGATTTTTCGTCGAAACTTCGTGTCTACAAGCTTAGTACGCACAACCATTAATTCTACGGAATTTTCAACCGTAGATCTACACATCTACGCTATTGATTAAATAAAATTAAAGAATATAATGTAGTCTTAGTGTCGATGATAACATAAAAATGACTTATCAACGAGAAACTATACGCTTCGAATAAGGATTAACTATTTGATCATTACAAGTAAAATTTTTCGTACCAAACAGTTAATATAGGCGTTTGAATAGCTCAAAGTTATCTTTATTTGTTTCAATGACTGTGTAAGTCAACACGCAGAAATTAATATTTCGGATACTGAAATAACACACAAATTGATGAAAATTTAGTGTTTGCATTATTTCTCAATTTCAGCTGGAACTGACAGCATGCAAATTGCGGTCACCAAACGATTGACTTGTTGTGTTTTTAATTTCGCTTTCTTTTCTTTTTTTCAGTGTATAAAACAATGCGTCGGAAAAGAACTGGATATCGTAAGTACAAAAAATTGATACAAAATATTTTATGAATAACTAGAAATATTATCTGTATTTGAATATGTGTTCATGTACTACTATCTTACATTGCTTTGAGGATTATTTAATTGAAAATGTGTCAATTATTTCAGAATAAAATCACTTATTGTGTGCATGTATAACGTTATTTTTACGTTTTAGCAGGTAAAGTAAAACAGCGTTGATTACAGACTTCGACCCCATAATGTATTAATTTTTTTTAATTCATACGTAATATGAAAAATGTATTTCAATCACAGGAAGAAATAAAAGCTTGATCCTCATAAAATAGAAACAAAATTCATACACACACAATTTATTTAACAGAGCCATTATTTTATTCATCAAACTAACTTTTACTTACTGAGAAAGCTTCACTAACATTTACAGTGACCTCGTGTCAGTTTAAACTTTTATACGTAATAGATTTCATAAATATAATATTATTACCGTATAAACAATTATAACTGTAATAAAATGAACTGCATATTGACGAGAGAAAATATATTCTATTGTAATTCACGATAAGAAGATATTTGAGATATTTTACACAGATGGTTCTTCAATCAACAGTAAAATAACTAATGAAGTGTAGGCTAAGCCTAGCTGCGTCATTTGATTTAAGACTTGTTGGTAGTGCATGTGTTTAAAAGGGGAACGTTAAAATGCACATTACTCTTTTCTTTGTACAAAATATTATATATTTAGTTTAATTTTTAACCTTTTCAAGTGGTACCCAATAGTGCTGCCGTACTTTAATTAGAGAAAAGTTAGCATAAAACAGAATGCAGCAGATTTTTTTACAGAGAAAACAATGCCTTCCGAAACAATGGAAGTTCACACATAAAATACAGAAATAAAAAGGCCATTCTCTTCTTTTCAACGGGGTTTTGCACACTTCTCATTTAACTTAACTAACAAAAATTAGGATATCTTACAGAATTAAGCAACGCTGTATATTAGACCTTTTAAACCGTCCTAAATTACAACAATGGTACTACCATATTCTTAATCCGGAAATGCATAAAATGATTAAAATCCGTTAGGGTTAAGGTGATCCTCAATCACAAATACCTTTTAGTTGGAGCAATTTACAAATTATTCCAAAACCGTCAGAAATATTCAATAAATCACAGCTAAAACTCACATGCACAAGTGCTGACACAACATTATAAAATCTAGTCAAAGGATAGTTAACTTTTCGTATTTATTCAGTTTGTATATGACAATTACAATTATTTAAAAGAGGGACTTATTCACTTCAACCGGATGTCTATAAATCAGTGGTAAATTACGGCTTCATACATGTTCTTGCTTAGTTCTTTACACAATGAACGTTTGTTATTAAAGAAACACCGGATAAAAATTTTGTTGGCAGAAAACTGCAACTGATAGTAAATATATACTGCTTTAGCGAGATAAACTTCTACAACGTTATTATTTCACTTCACGTCTCTTCAACAGCGAGATCAATATGTATAATGACACACAACTTTAACCATGGCAGGGACTAAGAATTTAATCGGCCAGTGCTTTTATTAATGAACCATTCCAGTATTTGATATTATGTGACGGAAAAAGTGTCCTATACAATTCGTATGGTGTAAAAAACCGAGTACATATTAGTTAATTTAAATTACATAAAATGAATCTTTGAACTATAGTTATTACAACAAACCTTCAATTAAGCGTTATTATCTGAAAACAAGACTCGAAGTTACTGTGGCCTCACCTGACTTTAGTTGTTGGCCGGCAGTTTCAGCGAACCTGGAAGACTTTATCAACCAATGATATAGAGTGAACAGTTAAAACGACCACTATCCTAAAATGCGGGCACACAAGTATACAAACGCCCCGTAGCCAATTACATTGCGGAATATGTTCGGAAGAGTAGAGTACAGTGAGTTTTAATTGGTCACCAATTATAAACGCAAAATTAGCACGTCTGTCATTGTTACGTTCTAAAAAGTTATCTTATGTAACAATTTATTATTAATTAAAATTTTGTATATAACGTAGATATTTTGACACTGAATTTTTTGATATTTTATATATATTTTTCACGTGTTTCTACAGTTGGACGGAGAAGGGAATCTGAAGGATACACGAATCAGAAACTACATGCTACAGGCAGTGTCCGGAGACAGTTGGAAGAGAAAATTAGCCGAGGAAGTCGTTGACAAATGCATACAACTATCACCAAGTAAGAAGTTTCCATCAGTGACTTATGTCTTAAATAGTTTTCGTAATGGTAAGACAAACATTGAGAGATGATGGAGAACATCAAGAGAAAAACTGAGGCAGAAAAGTGGTGAACAGAAAATTAATCAGTTAAAAGTTCTTGTTGAAAAATGTTGCAAAGTAAATTCGGAACAACCTGCACGTATCGCGTTCGCATAGCTCATCTCGTGGAGTGATGTTATGTTACCTATCGGGCATCTGAATGTAATGAAAACCTGCGGGCAAGAATTCTTGCTACCTGTGACGTCATTGTAACTTCGACAGCGATTTTCAGTAAATTCGGAAGAACCATTTGCGGCGTTCTCATTCTTGCATCGATGCTGGAGGCCATCACCTTGAACACCTCCTGTAAAACTTATGCATCTCGTCGTATGAAATAAGCTTGTCAATTAAACATTATATAATTTTAAAACTTTTTTTTTCGGGCGATTTAAGCAATAACTTTTAACTGAGATATTTGCCGTCTACCATTACCTTTAAAACTTTCTCCCTATGTTATTCTGCATTATCCCTCAAAGTGTGATTCATCATGATGAAAAACACTCAATTTATATTAATGTGCTATGTGACTTCTTGTGCATATGTGTGATTATGCTTTTTATTGATTATTTAAAGTAACTATAAAGCTACCAATCCTACCAATGTTATTTTACACAAACACCTAACTAATAGATAAAGTTTAAACGGATTTACTTACCTACGCTCTGTAATCAGTTAATGTTATTACATGTACGGGTATAAATAAGAAATTGCTTACTGGACATTTTAAAATTTAATATTTGAAAAAAATATTATTAAAATAAAACTTTGTTACTTTAAGTTTTTAACTATAAAAATATGCTACATTAGTAACTTAATTTTTTTTTTTTTTGCAAAAATCTAATCCTCATATTTTATAACATAAATTTATTAGGAATCTTCTGGACTGCAAAATTAATAACTGCGTAAAATAAGGCAAAAGGAAAAAAAAATGTGCTGTACAGCGTCTCACGCTTAGATTACAGTACAGAGTTATATGGGCCTTTGCTCTGTCTTTCCAACGCATGGTAACTACCATAAGCACTGCCCTTGTTTCGGCACGTCCTGTTACCAAAACTATCGTATTGTAACACTGAACTTAAAGTTTAAGCATATTGGACACCATCGAAACGCGCATCAGATAATTTGTTTCACACTTTACACTATTTTTATGGGGTTCGAAAAATTGGAAAACAAAAAATTTGTACTGGTACTGCTTTCATGCACCTTTAAATACATCACATCACAACTTAAGAATTAATGGTAAAATCGTATTAAAATTTTTACAATACATAAATTCAAATATCTGTACGACAACGAAGAAATTTTCTTTGTCAGTTGTATAGTATTTTTTTGCCTTATGCGATTATCGTTGCAAAATTATGCTTTAAGAATTTGGTCAGTGAGATATTTTTTTCATCCTAAAATTGGGCGAGGGATGGAAGCGAGAATTTTGTTCATAATGAGCTGAATCTTCTATCTTCTAACATTCACTTAGGCCTCGTGCTCGCTCAGATATCCAAGAAATTTGAGGGTCGCTGGAAGTGTTGCTTGGAGAGAATAATAACGTTCAGTTATCTTAACTGACTCTGAGGTTTTGTCAGGAAAGGAAAGTAAATAAGAAACAAGCTTCTTTAGTCAGTAGTTTCATTATCCCGTATCCTAAACTAGTCCAGAATTCACTGTGTTTTCCGACCGCGTGATTTGTTGAGTCCTGTGATTTCGGTAATGTGTCTTTGCTAACATTTATTTATGTGGGTGGTAAAACACCCCAAATATAGGTAGGCTACGAGGGTAAGGAGCGAAATTTTGCGTTGTACAAATTCCAGTATTTTTCACATACGCATTTTTAACAAAATTAGGGACGCTTTCAAAGTCACCGGTTATTTCAAGCGAACCGTTTATGGTCTTAGGAAGAACCAACAGCAACGTGGTACCTAAACTAACCTGCATAGTTGAAATCTAAAAAGAAATCAAACGAAATTTCTCTAAACAAGTATAACGTCATGATTCATAATTTATTCTACTTGTGCAATAATTATTTTTTGTTCAATAAAAATGAATAAATATAAAATTTACTGAAAACTTAATATGTAATTCTAGAGAACAATAAGGGCAATAATGTGGATAAATTACATATTAAAACTTATAATATGTAAATTGAGAGAACAAGTAATACAAAATGTGTGGGTATTTTCACATATTATAAGTTTAATTGGATAGATAATATAAATATGGTCAAAAATGGCATCAAGATGTTTCGTTCTTAGAAATTTAAAGATTGTTAAAAAGAAGAGGATACGAGAAAGATCTATTACTCTGTTATTGAGATTTTTTAAGGTATGGCACCACATTTAAATAGAAATATACTCACGAAAATAAAAAAAGTTTTTACAATTCAAAAAATTCGGGGTGAATTTTATGTGATCCGATTAGGAGACACAGTTACAAATGCCTAGTTATAAAGGAAGGTACATTTATAATATATTCTTTGTATATACTTTAAATATTATGTTTTACGCATGAAAATAATTTGTTTCTTTAAAACTCTGAGATTCATGATTATAACACTATAACAAAAAGTGATATATGAGTAAGTTACCATATGGGCATAACCTTATGTGATAGATTATCTCGAGTTTATAAAATATCTATATCTTCGGGGTAGTTCACTATATAATGTAATCGACTTTATTGAATTTATGAAAGTCTGACGCTTATCAGTACGTTTATTTGTTAATCTTAAGTGTATTAACCTATTACATTGAAATATGTGTGTATTTTTAATATGTGAATAGTGAATTGTGCTGTGTGTAATAATGTTTCATAGCAGAATGTATTTTTTGTTTCTGTAATAAGACAGATCCTAAACTGCAAATATGAACAATTATAATTGTTGCTGTACTGTGTCTGTAGTTAACAGGATGAAACAAATAAATCAATGAAAAAGCCTAAACTAGAGCGAATATAAAATAAATATTTCTCCCAGTTTGTTGACAGGATTTTTCTAAACAAAAAAATACCTGGTTTTGGCTTATTAGGCTAGTTTATTTACAAAAATTTCGTTAAGTTTATTCAACTTTTTTTTTGTCTTGAATAAACTATATAATCATAGTAAAATTAATTTGAACAATACTGGAAAACAAATTTTTTTATATCTGCCTTCGTTTATGCTTAAAAAATATGTATAACAAAACTAGTGGAACTGAGGGATCGTGCCTCAAGTTGACACCACAGCAAAACGTTATTTTATTTCATAAAATTCCTTCCACTTCGAACGTAATTAAGCAAAAATAGTTTTTAATAACAAAAACAGTAATATTTTCCAGTTTCTACAAGGCATTTAGTTTTCCATCATAGGTATCATTATAAAAATTTGCGATAATAATTATTTATTTACGAATTTCCTGTTACAATTAGTGTAATGAGTTCATATCAGTGGAGTACGTAAATCATTTCTAATTTTTAAGTAATATAACTTAACAATGTTATTAGTTACATATTATGACGCGTAATCTTATGAAAATTACAACGAAATCAATTAAAAGCATGTAAAATATAGTATTCCAGCACTCAAAATTACGAAGTAGTACATCACCCGAACTTCGTAACACGGCTGCGATGTGGCAACAGCGCGCACCTATACTCTGTCCACTCTAACGTTGCAGCAGATATAAAAATTTGTTACGAAATAAATCAAAGAAATTCAATTATATCTTTATTCCTCACATTGTGATTGTGCCGTAAGGCAGTTACGTTGTATTTTTCAATATTTCAAATGAAATTTATGCTGTGAAAAAAGTGTAATAGTCATTCACTTGAAGGAATCCACTGCAACCTTAGAATGGATAAAGTATAAGTCATTTACTGCAATCTAAAGAACGCTTTATAGCCTACATTTATTACTAAAAACTTTTTATTTGAAATAGTTGTTACAATTATTATGATTACAGTATTGTTTAATTTGATGTGACAACATTTGTTAATAAACAAAAGTACTTCATAGTTAAGGGTGTGTGATTAAATTATAATTTATATTTTTCCTTATGCTGTGTCCGTGATGATACTTAGAGCTCTCTTAAATGCAGTTACATCTGCACGTGATATTCTTGAATTACTTACTACAGATACGTCGGAGATTGGACTAGACCTCTTACTATTTTTCACAGAATTATCATCTAATTCGGAGGACGACTGCAATCACGCAGCGATGGACTTTCTTTACTGCACCTGGACAGAATCTCAGCTGGTAAGTTCTTTGTGACTGTTATTCAATCAATAAATAAAAACTATTATCACCGTATTGTTTTGTTACATTATTAATACTTAACATATAAATTTAGGTATGTTACTGTGATTTAATTTAGGTTGTGCCACTAAAACCCCACTCTAGATCATAACATCAAAATTTACGAAGTTGGGCGCGTTTCTATTCACTAAACACTGTTTCGATGCTGATATAACATAATTTAACGTGTGTATATATATATATATATATATATATATATATATATATATATATATATATTCCGTTTATAAATTATCCCCCTTTCATGATTAAAGTTGTGTTACCCGTTGAATTGTCGAAAATGTCAGATAAAAATATCAAAACAGCATTAAACTGGTCTTTCTTAGAATTGTAACAGAGAACCGACTGTTTTCCGTAGTATCCTTAGACAATCAATTGTTTGTAACGAAGTTTGCAGTTGTATTATCATTAACCTGCTTATGATAATTTAATGTTAGGCGAAATGGGAAAAGATGAACCAATCAAGAAGAGAAAATACTCGAAAGTAAAACTTCAAGTTGTGTTTCATATCATCGCTGTATACAAGTGTTGACCGTTCTAAATCTAGGACTATGAGTTCATAGTGTTATACTTGATTCACACAACAAAGCATATTTCAAACCAAATATTATTGCGACACAACAATTAAGGAAACTAACACACTATTACTTACAGTTAAGGCAGTCTGCTCTTTACCTATTTCCTAAGATTTGTTGCTAGTTTTATTATTTATATGTCAATTTAGGCATCCCATCATGATTACTACCAGAGCCAATTGAATTAAAGTTTTTTAGAGATATTATTAATCAGTTTTGGTTTTGCATAAAATATATAGTCGTCGTTAAAAATACGTTATTAAAATGATTCTATTCGAGATTCGTTTAAGAAAAAATCGTATCTTCGGAAATTCTTTGCTGATTTGCAATTAAGATAAGGCATTTTATGGTTTTATCAAATACATACAATTTATTTCAAGCTTAATTGTTTGATTAGTTTTTTAAGGTTCATGACCAGAATGGATATGGAAAATAATATTCTAGAAACCTATTAAACATCAATTTCGAACTCATCAAGTGTGACAATAGTCCTAGATAATAATTTTCTAATAGCAACACCTAGAAATTTGATTGTCATTATGTTTGCTATATTTGGGAAAATAATTAGAATTTAATTTACTCAGTTAATATCTTAAAAGTTACAGACCGCTCTTTTTAACGTGACGTTACGGTAAACATAATTTTGCATTATGTTTAAAGTGACATATTTTTCCTTGGAAATATTTTATTATAAAAATTTAATGGTTTTTGAACTATAATATATTTTAAAACATTCCCTTGAGGGAAAGACTCAGCTGCATTCATAGAGTAAATGGCTTGAAATTTATTAGTGAAACAAAAAAAAAATTTGTTATTCTGTGTAAGGTAATGTTTTTGTAAATTTAAAATATGTTTCTGTATAATGAAAAACCTATTTCATATTTCATTATTTTCTAGGAAAGAGGAAGTTAATAACATGGTTTATTACACTTCATATACTATACATTCTAACATGAATTCTTGCTCTTTGTTTCAGAACTGTCCAGAAAGATACCGTGTCCCAGGTAAATTGAATGTTTCCCATTTGTTTTCTGCGGTTGATGGCTATTTCATGAGCCTGCAGTACATGCAAAAAATTTGCACATCATAATTTAACCCTTGTCCAAGTTTTATTGACAATTCCACGATAAATTATACTCCTACTAAAACACACAAACAAACGTGGTTATTCAAGAGTATTTGCTTTCAGAACTCTACATACACAATTCTTCCTGTTTACTTGCTTACGCAATCTACCCAGTACTTATACCAACAAAACTCTTATGTTTGAAGGTCCCACTAATTTCAATGCTCTAAATATTCGTCAATTGCAATTATTGTAATGTTATTTTCGGTTTCCAAAAACACTGCTATTGTATTTAAAGCATTACATGTTTGACTGAAATTCTTTGTAACACAATTCTTTAAAGTGAAATTTTAACAAAAACACATTAAAAGTATAATTATTTATACATAGCTGTGCATGATTAGTGTACAGGCATTAAACATAAATACCATGGCAGTTCTCGATTGTTAGTACGTTTAGGAGGTTTAACGTCTCGTCGACTGCGAGGTCATCATAGACGGTAGAACACAATTTTACACAAGGAAACTACTGTTAGAGGAATAAGCCAGTACCTATGGTAAAGGTATCACACCAGCCTTAAGCGATTTCGGAAACCCACGATAAACGGAATTCAATTCAGGTTGGCAGGAGCCAGGAATCGAACCTAGATCTTCCCAAATGCGAGTGCAAAGTAGCACTACCTTAGATCACATCTAAAGCACACAAACAAAAAAAGCGTAACTTCAAAAAATAGGATAACCTAACTTGTACTCCCTACATATATTAACAACAAAAATGCATTTTGCGTATGTATTTATGCAGTAACCTATAATAATAGGGATGGCCCTATACACAGCAACAAAAAGACTGTAAATATTTTTTTATTTTAAGTTATACTACAAAACCAAACCAGAAATTACGTACGTAAGAAAAAGCACCTTAATTTTTAACAAGACTTTCGGCACTTAATTAATGTAGATATAAAGTTTTATAAGGCACTCGTATTTAACGTATGCACGTTTGTCGCCCTAAGGAATTAAGTTGAAGTGTAGAAATTACTGTGTACGACGTGTTTTAGGCCGCGATTACACGGGCCTCGGAACTGGTTAAAATTAAACTTTAAATTTAAAAAAAAGTTATCGGCGGAAGTATCCATGACTCATAGTTACGTCCCGCAACGAAACTTAGTTATTTCCTAAATCACGATAACACCCCATCGACAAAATTAAACTATACTTGAAGTGAACGTTAGCCTACTCTTGCGGATGAAATTATGAAGTTCCAAAAACTTACTTCAATAACTAAATTCACGATTTTACTTACTAAATAAACAAAAAAATATACGAGTGATAATTAGCTAACAATAATAGCAGTAATATACAGTACACAGACAAAATAAATATCTAAAACGACTTAAGAGGGCAAGGTACATCATTCAACGCTACACGCATTAATCTATAACTGTAGGTTTCTTGAAGCCATTTTGCGAAAATTAAACAATAGCAATTCTACGAAGTAGTTTCAGTCAATGTTTAAACAAAATAGTTTCCAGTGTTACGAACGTCTGAGACACAATCTCTCACGCCGGAACCTCATGCATTTAACTGCGGCGCTAGAGATCACGCGTAACTAATTAGTAATTCTTGATAAATATTTATTCATAAAGTTGGCAAATGCCATTATCTAGGATTGTCATTCAGTACTTTATCCATATTGGTTCGAAAAAAAAAAGCGTGGAAATCAATTGATGTTTTCAGCGTTTATTTATCTACCACGCATTATTAAATAGTAAATTAATGTCTGAAAATAACTAAATGTAAACAATTTTTGTTTGATTGCAAAGATTTTCTGGCCATTGAAATATTATTTGAACCCTAAGATATATTTGCTCGTTGTTGTCAAATGACTTTTAACAATTTATGAAAAGATTTTGTCATGTTAACTCTGAAATAACTGATAACTTAAAAACATATCTCACAACTAATTTCTTCTGAATGCGTTATTACTAGAGACTGGAAAATTTCGTGAATTCAATCACATGTACGCTAGAATCCATTGTACTATGTATAAGCCCCGTATATTCGTTCATTGTCTACTGTTCCACTGAGTATCAGCTAGTTTACTTATAGTCGTGGCTTGACTATGCATAGTACAATGGATTCTAGCCTGCAGGTAATTGAATTCGCGAAATAATCCAGTCTCTAATTATTACGTATTAGTTATAATTTTCTCGCTTCATATGTCTGAAATAACTCGCTGTTCTGCCTTGTTTTATACGAAAATCTTTCATATGCCCAGAGTTAACTTTCACTTGCCGTCCACTAAAGAAAGTAATTGATGCAAAAAATCTGGAGACATATTTTTAACAAAAAAGTAAGACGTTAGGCATTTTTTGTGCCAATTTAAGGTGAATGGCGCTCCCATACAAATAGTAACCATGCACATACAGTCTTATAAACATATAACAGTTTTTTGGACATACGCCACTGCGGGTGAATCACTCAGTATTGCAGAAAAACTCACAATAAACAAAAAAAATAATAACTGTAGGTTTTTCTGCAATACGGCAACATTCGCCCGCAATTGCGTACGTAAAAACTGTTGTGTCCATAGTACGAACCCATTGCAATAATTCGTTCAAAGGTCACACATACCATCTTGTTCAGTAAAAAGTGTATCAGTAAGAGCATTTAAAGTGTTCAGTAAATTACTAATGTAACAGTTAATTTATTTTCCAGGTGACAGATGTGACAAGATTAGAATGAAACTGAAAGAAATATTACGTGGCCAAAGAAGACAAGACCAGCAGTAACATCAGGAAATTCAATTGTAAAAAAATAATACTTTAAAATGAAGTGTTGTTTTATGTTTTCACTGAAATAATTAAGAATGCATAACATAGATATATTGGGATTTATCAATTTACACGTGCATTTTTAAACTAAGTTAACCTGTGGCATACTTGATAAAAAGTTGTAGTAAGTGTATTATGAATACACACATATCCAAATAAATCATATCTATCTGTTACAGCAAAATTATATAAAAGTAATAGGAGTGTTATAGTGTAGCTGTATAAGAAATACAATTTTTTAAAGAAAATGTACCATCAAGTAACGTTTAGAAAACAACACTATTTCATACAAATATACAAATACAAGTTTCGCCCACTTGAACACAGTAACTATGTTGTGTAGTATTGGCACTTTTTATATAACTTTTATATGTAAAATAATAGAATTCCTAAAGAAAATAATACTAAATTTAAATGTAATGTGTGCACAATTAAGTGTCATTAAAACATTTCTTAGTATTTATTAAAATTAAAATACAATTTCTTAATTAATTAATACAACCAAAATTTTGTAGTTTAATATATATAAGTAGATAAATTAAAAATTTCAGTGTCCTGTGGCTAAAATTACCGACGTGAATATGTTACTGAAATTGATACATTCAGACCCCTGCAGCTGAAGTTTTCGATTTACTCGTAGTCAAACATTAACGATTTATCTGCTCAGTAAAAACACCACAATGCATTTATTTTGGGAAGTCGTGAAGTGAATCCCATCTGTAACTGTGCTACGAAATCGGAAAGCGGGAGCAATATTTCCCCCTAATAATTTATTTAACATCATCTGTCTCCCGCACACTACGTGCGCCGCAGCTAGCACCAACTCCGTGCTGGGCGCGTCAAACGGTAGAAATAAAAAAAAAACGATGGAACGGGTGTGGGAACCTATATACGGTGGTTGTTCGTCTGTGCCTCCGTCTGTTGGCTGGAAGTCGAGGCGATGGCGGATTACAGATGGCTCCCACTCATCATCGCACTTCCCCGTTTCCCCTCGCGTACCCATGCCTCCTCCCGCGAAACCCTGAAAACCAACATTTCATCAGGTAATTGCCCCCGAATTTAACACCGCCCCTCAAACTTCCTCAGCGGTGAGCGAAGGAAAGTATGAGGCAGTAGGTGAGGGTATTTCTCTTGGCAGCAACCATTTCTTTTACCAATTTATTTTCGAGGGGAAATTGACGGCGGTTAGTTTTTCACCAGCGCCGAGATGAGGGATGATCTTAGAGAAGGGGGGAGAGAGGTGGCCATGGAGGAGTGCCTTCAAGAAGAAGCTGGTGTTTTAGCAGGAAGGCATCAGTGAGGCATGTAGAGATGTAGGAAGGAGTAATAAATTTATTCCGTAGTTATTTCTTATACCTGTCAGAAGAGGAAGGCAAAGGTACTTCCTCAACCTATTTTTTTTAAGAAGGAAAATAAGTTTTCGTGAACACAGAAACACAAAAGTACGAAATTGTTCTATTTTTCTGCTACTGATATATAACTCACATTACTTGTTATTAGATAACTTGGTTCACGTACTTTTAACAGTAACAATGATATTTCAAGAACGGAACTTCACATTAGTTAACAAAAAAATTGTTTTGGAAATTAATGTCAACTTATTATCTTTCTAGCATTTCATCATGTATTATGCGTAAAAAGTTGGCTAATTACATATACAGTGACCTTGACGATATGAAACACAACTAAAATCACAATACGGCATTGCGTAATAACAAATGGGATTACTATATTGTATTCAATGCTGCAGCTTCTGTAAAAAAAAACATGAATTAATTGTGTTACGTACTTAATTACTGAATACATCCGAAGGTGTAAACTAACTTAGGCTTACAAATTTTGAAAATATTTAAAGTTAAACGCAGACATGTTCAATAACAAACAGGTTGTATCATATTAACTCTAATAAAAACCACGCCATATTGAATTTTTTTGTTTCTAACAACTTCACTAGAATTTAATTTCATTGAATAAAACATTTCCCGACAAGTAAAAGAACTCTACGATAGCTATTTTCATGTAACACATAAATGTAATTGGTTATGAATGCATTACTGGCTTATTTCCTTATTTGAAAATTATTCTTAAACTTAAAGGGTTTGTGGACATTGGCCAATGATTTATTTGTTGCTTGAAAATCATACTAAAATGTGTGTATACCAACGAATATAAGCATAGATGTATGTCCACAAATTCATAAACTCTTGCATTCTTCCACCGAAACAAGCCTTCAAAATCTCCAAAATTATTTTACCCTTTATTTTAGACAGATTTTGCATTAAGTTGTAATGATATGTAGTTTTATATATATTTTTGCATTGTAATTATGTTGCGTACGAAACGCATTTCTATGGATAAAAAGAACACTGACTGATTAAATGAATGACTGACTGATTGACTGACTGGTTGAATGAACGACATATCGAACTCCAGTCCAAACCGCTGGAGATGTAAATTTGAATTTTTCGTGTGAGTTCCCTTTAGGTAGTAGGCGAGCATTAAGAAGGGATTTTTCGAAATTCGTCTCCTAAGGGGTGGGGGGCGGAAGCAGTGAAATATGTGTTACAATATTAATTTACATAGCTCGAACCCGATGGCCTACCCTCATGACTTTTACTTCAATGGATCAATCATAAAAAGCGTATTAGCTAATGTGAGTACTTCGCGAAATTCAAACTTTAGGGGTTAAAAGACCTTAAATGTGTTTTCGATTAATTATCGATATTTACCAAAGCCTTCGGGATACAGAGTTTCTTTTAACTTCAAAATTATGCTGCTATGAATACCCAAAAAGTGGTGTTCAGATTTTTCGAAATTCGACTCACAAAGAGTAAAAAGGTGGGATATGTGTTTTATATTAATCATCTGTACAGCTCGAACCCAGTGAGCTATCATCGTAATTTTTTACTTAAGTAAGTTACGTACACAAATATATAACATATGACTTAAAGACGTTTCGAAAGTCTTTAGTTAAAGGGGGTGAAAAGACATGAAATTTGTTTTCGATTATTCTTCCATAACTGTCTAACTAGTCGAAATATTGAAGTGCTGTTTGCTACAGGATTATGGTTACGTAAAGACCGAAGATATGTTTTAGGATATTTTACAAATTCTACTCAAAGATGTAAAAAAACATCGATTTCATTGAATTTTAGATTTTGACGCAATTTTGCTTAAGATGTAGTTTACTGATTTTTCGAAATTCAACACCTAAGGGAGTGAAAATTAATGAAACGGGATTAAAGGTGTTGACAAATTATCCTCTATATTTCTTGAATCCAACGGGCTAACGTCACGGTTTCCACTTAAATCTGACACCCATACAATAGCCTTAATTGTGTATAAAGTTTTCTTAGAAATTTGAACCCTGAGGGAATGAAAAGACATAGAACGAATTTTTGGTAAATCCTTGACTGCTATCGAATCCGTCTAGATTTAAAGCTGTTTTTGTTTCATTAAAGATGACTACGTAAATGCCCGTAAACAGATTTCAGAACTTTTCTAAATTAGAACTGTTAGAGCTGTGAAGGAATGAAAAAAGTTTTTAAATCAATGGTCGATTACACTGTGACTCGATGAGGTGTGATTTTCACCTCAAATGGATACTTATACAAATTGATATCACGTGATTATAAGATTAGTTCGACCACTAGAAAGGTGAAAAAGTGCCAAATTTGTTTTCATTCACCCCATGACATCTAGCAAACCAGTTGAGATATTGAGATATTTTTGCTTCAGAATGATTCTTACGTAACTACGAAAAACAATTAGTTCAGTTTTTATTATGAGAAAATAAATTACAAATACCTTTTTAGGGGGAGGAAGGTTTGATATAGTCTTTGTAAGCGTCTCAAAGCAGACGAACCAAATAATCAAGTAGGTACTGCTTCAGAGAAGTAATTTATAGGAAGTTAACATTCTTCAACTGTATTGTTACATATGGTTGTACAACCTCTATGTTTCCAGTAAATGAATATTTTATTTATTTTCCAATTAACTTTGATGGTACATATTTAGGGCACTGTCACCTATAATCGCGCAGATGTAAACGAGTCATCATATCACGTATACATACTCTATCATGTACAAGGTTTGTTTTTATGACCATATAAATAAGGCTCGGGACAGTTGTCGAGATTTGCAGTGATAGACTAAGAACAGTTTTTCACATGGCAGCTATGGCTACTTAGCCTGCTGCAGAGTAAACTCAACCTGCAGCTTGGTTATCCTAACACTTGATTGCTGAGCTACTAGTCTGGCGTACAAAGAGGTCATTCAATTTAAGAAACTACTCGCTGATACGAGCAATACACTCGCGGCAATGCTGCAAGCGGGTTGGTAGCTTTATGTCATAAAAATGATTGTTTGCTACCCTTCAATGTGGTTTATACCAGTCATCCAAATGCAATTAATTTTCTGCAAAAAAAATGGTTGGGGGAAGGCAAGACGAGGTAGAGGAACATATCAGGATACGAAAAAAATTTAAAATTTCGTGAATAAATAAACTTATATGATTTCTCCGAATTATTTATTTTATCAGAAGAAAAAGGGGAAAAAAAGGGGGGCAAAACGGAGTGAAGCGCAGAATGAGACACCCGAAAATCAAAGAAAAAAGTTCATTAAACTTAGTTGAGTTGTGCGTGCGTCCGCAAAGTTTTTAGCTGAAAAAACACTTTAGGAGGGAGGTGGGTCAACACGGAGTATAGTAGCAGAAAGAGGTGTAAAAAAAGGTTTAATTTAATGAAAAAAAAATTTCGTTTCTACCGAAACAAATTATAGTTCGGGGTAGGTAGGAGGCAAATCGGGGTACATCGGCATAACAGGATACCCAAAAAGTTTGTGGAACAATTTGTCTTTTCAAAATGTTTCTAAAACGGACATTAATGACCCTTAGCAGTATTCTGCCCCATTTAATACTTTACAAAACTTTTTTGTTTCATAAATATTATCGCATCACACTGAAAGCCCTGCAAATGAAATGCGGGAACCTGCTAGTCATTATATAAAAAACCGATATGCTGAAAATTTTTGTATTAATAACAGGCGATACGTAAAACATAAATAATAATCACTTTGAAAATTTACAACAGTAACAATAAACCTTAACACTATTTGGACTTGACCAAACGAGACAATAAAATATATAGCAAGGTGTGTTTGGACCTGTGCCAACATACTAAGGCAAGAAATTCGTTAAAATCGGCTTCGCTCTAGCGAAGAAACACGTGTTTCAAACGACACTAGACTTCGGAGTCTCAGAGAGTCTGTTTCACATCAGCGCGCCGTGAGACAAGTCTCCAAACGCCCCCGGTTATTGCGAGAGCTCGGAATTGGAACGAGAACTTACGCTAGAATTCCCCTCGACATTCTTTCAGGCCTCGTGCGATTCCTGGGGTGTGCCGTGGCCTCACTTAGTATAAGGGCAAGGTCTGCCAGCCCCCTCCACGCACCACGGCACTGCGTAAGCGGAGATTAAGGTTGTAAATATCGCGCCACGCACTCGCCGAGGTACCCCACGTGCCGACGGCAGACGCTTGGATAGCGGAATTCCACGATCGCGGGCGAGAGCCAGGGACGGAATTGCTGTGGAAAGGGATTTCCGCGGCAATATTTTCCATTCTCCGTCCGCCTCCTCGAGCGGTTATGGGGATGGCTCCATTGTCTAGCGGTGCTCTGCACAGAACTGGAACTCTGCTGTTAAATGGACCACCAAGGGGTAGCTCAGTTCTGTGTAGCACGTTCAACTGCATTTCTCCGTTACCATTTACTTTTGCCTAGGAGGATCTGGCACTCTCCTGAACATTCCATTACTAAGTAGATCCCGCAAGTTCTCTTTCATAACTATAAGTTTCCAAACGAAGAAAATTGATTCTTATTTACGTCTTCATTGCCTCACAAGTAAGACTTAAATTTAAATTTAACCCGACCCCCCCCCTACCGAAAGACTATATTTTGATGAGGCGTTGGGTGTCCTGACGATTCCAGATGATGCTTCAGCATCAGGTTAAGGTTAATTCTACTACAGGTTAGAAAGATCAATGTTATAAGTTTGGCACAGGGAAAATTTCTGCCACTTGAGCGCTGGTATCGCTAGTGCACCAAACTGACCAATCACAGAGCTTTCCTGAATTTTAAGTTACATTAAGTTGATAATTTGAAATGCCAAATCAGTTTATTTTCGCTTTAAAATTAAATTAAATTACTAATATAATTTCAAAGTTTATTTATATTTAATTTTACTACGGTTTTGTATTTTTCTGGTCTCTTAACGATTTAAGCGAAACTAGTGGCAAAAATTTTCCCTGTGCCAAGTTCTCCCATAAGAAAACGTATTTTCTTTCTAACCTGTAGTAGAATTAACCGTAATCAGGTAAATATATTCATGCTATTATAACATCATTGAAGTCACAAGATACTAAATTTCGAATCGATCAGACCAGTAGAAGAGTCTCACATCTCTTTAACAACTAGAAAACAGCTGATGATCTTCAAACGGTAGATCTAATTTTCTTGAATCATAGATAAGAATACTCTCGATCAAGTCACCTTTGAAACAAAAAAAAAAAACTAAATCTGTTTAGGAGTTTACGATGCCACAGACAGACACACAGATACACATGTTTAACTCATATCACCCCACTTTTTTTGTGTCGGGGGTTAAAACCCGGTTTATTTTTTGAACCCATTATACTGTAAATGTAATTAAAGTTATCTAATTTAAAAGGGAGAGCTGTTTAGATAACCCTATAAACAACGCACTTCTGCTGCAGACGATTTAAAGAAATATATGTTTCCTATGCGGTACCTACGTTAGGTTAAATCAGTACGCTCTAAATCTGAAACAGTGGTTACAATTAGTGAAATGTTTATCACTTAAATCCCTGTTAGCAATTAGTTTATGAGTGATGAATCTGTACAACTCAGTGAAAATCAATTATCATACAAGAGAAATTCACGGAGAGTACGCGGAAATAACTTTTAAATCAGTAGTACTTCGTCACTGAAACAACACGGTTTCACTTGCTTCAGATGCTAATTATTTACAGAAGTCACTGGAATTTCCTCGACATTGTTCATTTCTCACCTATTCAAATTTAGAGTGCGCTTGTCCTGCAATGTATACAAGGTAGAAACAGAAACTTGATTTTTTTTTGCTACATGTTTACTTTGTAGTATTTTGACGACTGCTCGCCCCATTCCACCGGTATAATAATACGGAAGAACCAATGCAAGTGCTCATTGATTAGAGATTCGCTAGCGTCATAATGCTAACTACTTTCTTATACATTTCGTCGAAATTTTCTGTCAAAATGTGACGCTTCGAAATTTTTGTTCCATATAATATATAAAAAACACTTAAAACGCATCATTAATAAAATGATGGGCAACTTTGGATAAGGTCTCTTGTCCATATTTTTTAAAAAAAGACTTTTGCATTTTTAAGGTTAGATGATAATGGCCCATGTGTCGTTACGGTGATGTGTATCATCTTACGAAAAAAACCAAATCCAAATGGACATAAACTAATTTTTTCAACATAAACATCAGTATAATTGCTATCAAAATACCATTTTCCTGTAAAATTGTAAACAATTTGACAAGAGCCGTTATCCAAAGCAACCCATCAAATGTATTCATATTTGTTTACACCGCCATATTTTACCGTAGTTCATGCCAATAATGTTATCTTACGGTAACATTCAGCAAATGTTTCTTCTACATCGTTTCATAATATTTTCGAATAAAGCAATGTCTCCTGGTGCACAACGAAATAGCATTATTTATTACAAACAATGGTAATTTGTCCTTAACAATTATTACTTATTTTCCATCAAAATCTTCTTTTTACAGCTTCCAACACATACGTATTTTTTACGCTTTTGGTTACATATATTTCATGTTAATATGCAGCATAATTTCCGTCTGCTACCACAACGATTCAATGAATAGTTCTTGGTACTTTTGTCAGCAGTATCCGATACCCTTTTGTACACTTGAGTTATTTTGTAATGCAATTCACCAATATTTTCTTTTGACGGCAATAAGTGAAATTGTAAAACTAAATCCCGGAAATTACAAGTATAGCGTCGCACAATGTACGAGGCAATGTCTTAGTTCTTACAAAAAAGGATGCTTATTACCAGAAGCCTTGGTTTCCTAAAGTTAGGAATATGCAGTTTTTGTTGTTCTGGTTCTATTACTGCACACCTCTAGCTTAATATATTTCATTCATACGAGCCAATCTGAAAGAAATAACACAAGGGCGAATAAGAGGATTCGTTTAATTCTGCTTGTATTCCCAAGTCAGGCAATTTGTCTTCACAAAGTTGAAAACTGTTAAGTTTTCATACGAAAATGTAGCATACTTGGAAGTTATCCAGTCAACCAGATAAGTATTATTTATTTTTTAATTTGACAAATAAGCAAATCGCTAGCTGCGTATTGTCGGTTAGCTTAATCTTTGCAAATTACCTTTATTATTGCGTACATTACAGCGTCTCCTACAAACGAGAAATGCCTTTTCGGTATCCTTCCTTCTCATCGCAAGGTGGAAATTTTCAGACGGGATCGAAGTGCATAAATAATTCTCCTGCACACGAGCTACGTGCCATGAACCGAGGTCGTTCTATCTTCTTTGCTGCAAAGCTTGTTGAGAACAATTTTTCTTTTCTCCTGCCAACTTACATTAATAATCTAACACCTTTCATTGCTGCCAACCTACCTTAAAATTAAAAGTTTCTTACAACTGATATTGTTATTACTTAGGAAAATTTATTACCGTCTAAGTTATCAACTTTTTTCGAGGTTTAATTTTAATGCCTTGAATTAAAACTTAAGTGTAACATGTATAGTAACGTATCTGAACGCCAATCAATATAATTACAAATAAAAACTTTTTAAAATAAATTGAAAGCGTACTTCCTAAGGTTCACTTCAAGAGATTATCTGCGATATGTTATTTATTAAGTCAGTGGAAATTATGCGGATAGGAGATGATCCCATGCATGTTTGATATTATAGCCTATTATTATGAAATGCAGTTTTATGTTCCAGCCGTTATTTAGGAAAGAATTTGTCGTGTAATATGTCACAGCAACTATTAGCAAATTATTCTAATTTCGGTGAGTAGAGGAAACACGCCCTTGTTTACATCTGTATATAACGTATAAATAATCTGAGTGAACAACTAGCACTACGCAGCTGGAGTAATACTATGAGTTACCTAATAACTACTATGATATCAGACAATTATTAGTGTTACGAAACGGGTGGGGAAATAACACAACACACGGAGATGTTTCGTATAATTAAACATTTAATTAAGGAAGAGAAAAATGCAACAACCTGGAAGCCGATATGTGTACGTGAAAACACAAAACTTGTCAAAAATCATTGTGCCATGTTTATCGAACAGAGCGAAATACTACAAAACAAAATCTTTACCAGTAAATTTGGTAGTTTTCGTAGTAGATAACAATCAAATCTTGAACATCAGTACAGAACCATCTTCTCTACAGCGCTGACAGTCGCATCATTTAACGTAAGTTACCTGGTGTAAAAAGACTGCGACGAAATATCAGTTTCAAGTGGCACAAGTGTTTCAGCAACCCGCGTATTAATGATTTTATGTCAACCTCTTTAAAAACCGACTGACAGACTTGCTGGCTACAATGACGATCCCTCATCATTGTATGTGTTCGTCAAAACCTGACTTGTACGACTGAAAAGTGCAAGTCTAAAGATGTATTTTATAATTGAGAAGCAAACAATTTTCTGGGGCGTATGGATATTTTTGGCTGGTCATTCAACTGAACTATACAAAGTGCAAAATAAGTAAATAAACTTTAAAGGTTTGGTATATGCAAGTTTATGACGTCAGTATAGAAAATAAGAGTAAACGAAAGCAGGCAATAATTTTTTTACACAATTTTGGAGCAAACGATTTTCCAAAGTAGCTTTTGACATTTTCTATTGGACTGTTATAAAAGGTACCAAATTTGGCTAACCAAAATCTCGTCATCTTAGCAAAATGTTTGCTAAAAAAAATTGTAAATTTTCTTTGGCAGCCGTTTTATTCTTCTCTACTGACTTCTAAAACTAATATATTTCACGTAATGTGTTTTAAGCTTAAATTTAACAAAAACCCATTAAAGTAGTTTGCTAGTTATGATACGTCGCACGTTTATGGGAAATTATATTTCATTACTACAAACACATTAAGTCTGGACTGTGAACAACAAAATGACAAGAAAAAAATATATCAACTGCACAATCAAATACTAAACACGAAACCTGTATATGTGAAGAGCACTCTGTTCTTAGTGATCACACATGTTGAACATAAAAAGTGTATAATAACGCTCGTGCAGTACACTAAAGTGAACAAGGACATCCCTTGTAAGTGAAACTAATAAAAACCAAAATAAACAAAATTCAAGATAAAGCTTGCTATCCACGAATAGTACACATTATTCAGATTTACATCAGCACTCTGCAAGGATCAATACTTTTGTTGATATGCTGATAGGAATATTCCCGCTTGTTCTCTATTTCTCTGCAATTAGTTTAGGTTAAAGTGACACAAATGTTGTGGCTTACCGTCTAAAATATATATTTGAGTGTGCAGGGACAGCACTGGTACACCGGGAACTAAAGACAGTCGGCTGATTGGTCGTGTTTTGATTGTTCGAGGTCTAGAAGTGCGGATGTGGTAAACGCGGCACAGAACAGGTATCAAGTCTCCTCTTAGCTACTGGGTGCTAGTCAATGAAAATACGTACATTCTTCTCGTCAACAACTCCTCTTTTGTCATTCAGTAGTGACCCTATAATTTTATATCTAGTGGCGACTCGTGGGTTGTTGCCAGTTGGGGCTGCAGATAGTTGGAACTGCATGCTCTTGATGAACGCGCTGTAGACCAACGACCATGAAATATTTGTCGGTTACTAGAACAGTTGTGACCGCTCAGAAGTAAGGGGCACTTGCACATCAGCGTGTCAGTGGTTATAGAGTCAACCAGCGCACAGCCCTGTACAGCTCTTGGCAACTGCAGCCCTACCTGGCAACAACCCACGAGCCGCCACTGGTTATAATCTAAAGGGGTATCGTACACGTCTAAACTTTCAAAATATAATGCGCTATGATTTTCATATAAAAAAGGACCACAAAAATACCCATTTTCGGCTGCTAGAAAATGTGCTTTAATGAGTGGCAGACCTAACTGGGTATACACACATGTACCTTTCTTTAAACTCTATTTCTAAGCAGATATCTCTCATGTGCGGTGAAAAGTTTCCCGGATAATCTTGTAACTGTTGAAACTCTTTAAACACTGTACACAGCTCGGCGGTCTTGTTAGGCAGCAACCTTAAGATACCACTGAAGAGTCTTATTTGTTCTTTATACCCTGACATGTATTTGTTATTCTACAACAAAACTTATTAGATGATGATTTATACATCAGTAAGTGCTATGTGTCTGCGCCACGCCCTTAAGATGGCATTATCAAATTTTAACAGCAAATAAAAAATAAATTCTAATATCTCACTGTTGTTTGTGGAGACAAATTTACAAGAAGCTGGTGGTAAAACTCGTTAAATAATCTTGCGTACAGACTTGTTCATATATTTATACGAAATCAGTCAGAACTGTACGCTAAACATAAAACTGCAACCGTTATAAATTTATATGAATCCATTCCGCTATTCCGAATGCACAACTAATATTTTGAAACTAAGTGTGTGTAGAGTTGAGTTCACAAAAAAAAAGTTGATGTCGCATTAAGTGTAGGTGAGACGAAAAGCAACTATAAAAAAAAGTCTCGGCCTGGTTTAATATTTAAATTAGTAGTATAATGTAGGCAGCTCTCGTAGCATCCACGCAACGTAGGTGGCGTAACTGTAAGGCACTCGTCCGATTTGGACTATTTATAATTTTGTAAGGCGCCCGCCTACTGGCCGTGTGCTTGTGTGAGTGAGGCACGGTGCCAAGGGCGATGTTGATTAGCTCATCTGGTGCGGTATCGCCTCTACGGTAAGACACTGAAACGGCGTGTAGTGGTATCGTAGATCACTCGCCTGACAATTTCAGTGGTAACCCCGTCTTTTTATTGGTGAAAAGTTTTAAGCAAAGTTCGTTACATGCTCCTAGAGTAGTTTCGCAGGAATCCCGTGAGTATTTTTTCGGATATAACAGGTTGAAAAAGCTGTTTTTAGCAATTTGTATGGGCACCGAAATTATTTTTCTAATCGACGTGATCCTTCAAACGACTCTTCACTCATCATTTGGAGTGTGTTTTCTTTTCGTACACAGACACATTGGGCGTACGTGGAATATTTTCTTAAGAAAACGTATTTACGAACACGCTGCAACGCATTTGAAGCGCGTGTAGGCGAGGCCCTTAAGGGCGTTGGACCCGTAAAATTAAATTTTTTTATATTTGGGCCAAACACCGTTCAACTTTTGCACATCAGATAACACGTTATTTCCCCAAAGAAAAAAAAATTAGGCCCCATAGTTTTTGCAAAATCACTCATCAAAGTCACGAAATGGCCATTACGGTGCAGCCAAAATAAAAAAAAAGTAATTAACTAATGAATTCAAAATTACGGGAACTGAAAATCAGTGTAGCAATGCATTTCATAACATGTTTGGCAAAAGTTAGTTTTGAATATTTCAGTAGTAGCCGAAAGTCAAAGTTATGCAAAAATTTACTCATTTTCATCAATTTTTAAAAAATACAAAAATATATCGCTTTGTGTTTACAAAAGTGTCTTGAAGTAGTTCACATCATTAAGTATCGATATGAATTATCTTGTTTCTCCAAGTTAATTATTTTTTATTATTTTGGCTACACCGCAACTGCCATTTTGTGACTTTGATAGGTGATTTAGAGGTGATGGTTTATCGCGGGAAAAGTTGACTGTTTGATGGATTTCAATACATGTCCAGCTTACCAGAAGATTACTGGCTTTAGCTTGTACGTGGAGCTGTTGCCCTATTTGACTGAGCCAATAAGAATCCCGATATTGTAATATTGGATGCCTGGTATTGGTCTGCAGACAGCTACGTTGTGTCAGTGTTTTCAAGGCTATCTTGGCACAAAACATTTTCTCGATATACCATCATCTCTAGTGATTATGCTAAAACTATGGGCCCTAATTTTTTTTTTATTCGGGGAAATTACATGTTATCTGATGTGTAAAAGTTGAACAGTGTTTGGCACAAATATAAAATTTTGAATTTTTACAGGTCCAACATCCTTAAGGTATGCGTAGTGATGCTGGTTCGTCACGAGAAAAGTTCACTGCTTGCTAGACTTCAATGTAGCATGTTAATGTTCGACGTTTCAACTTTCGTTATTTATTTTCCTTTTTTTTTTTCCTGTTTGTCGTTGTAATTATTTTCTATTTGTCGTTGTAATTATTTGTAACCGTTGTTTCGTTGTTTCGCAACTTACTGATGGATACTCCTTTGTGTAATAATATGAATTATTTATTTTTCTTAGTTGATTTTCTGTGTATGGGTGCTCGTTGTGTGCGTTTGATTTTCATTTTTGGTTGTTTATAACTCACTTGCTGAATTCCTCGTGGAATCGAATATGGCCTCCTATGGTCTTCCGGTCCAAGAAAATATGTTTGGTTTTTTAATTGTCTGTTTGTCTGAGTGTGTTTTCAGGTTTTCTGTGATACAAAAATTTGTGCAATGGCTTATGAGCCAAAATACTTCTCCGTTTTGTAACGTGCCCCCCTTGCAAGAATCGTTTAAAAAGGTACTTCTCACGTCAAAACAACGTATCGAATGAGCTTGAGAAAAAAATTCAGAAATGTTAATGGCTGAATAAAATACAAAGTAAAAACTTGAAATAACGCTTGATTGTTAGAGAGTTCTGAAAATATATCTTATTTGCCTGTCATAACAAACTATAACTACAGTGTGACCTAGGGTAGGGTAGAGTAAGTGGGCTTTACGTTTCTTCGACAGCGAGATCATTACAGATTGTGACACACAACTTGGTACAATGACAGCAGCTGGGAGAGGAGTCGGCCATGGCCTTTGTTGAGGAACCATCACAGCATTTGCTTGGAGTGATTAGGGAAACCATGATAAACAGAAATCTGTATGACTGGAGCCGAGGATCGAACCCGGTTCCTTCCGAATGCGAGTCCAACGTGCTACGGTTGCGCCACCTCGCTAGGTGGCGACCAAGGGCATTTGTCACTGTACATTTTGTAGGTGGATAAAAAGGAGGAATAAGCGGAATTTTTTAATTCGTTGCTTAGACGAAGTGTTTCTATTAATCTATCTTCCAGTGCATCATAAATGTTTAACGTGACCTTAATACGTATATTTATTGACCCCTAAATTCATTATGAAGACTACAATGTCCCAGTTCATAATACGAGTCGAGTATCCTCGTCAGCGTACAGGAGAGATAGGCAGTGTTGGCGATGGTGGCAAGTGGTAGGACTTAAGCGAACTGAGTTCGACTTTAGACGTCATCGGCTTGGTTCACGACCTCTTTCTCCTTACTCCACCTTGATTTCCTTGTTGTATTTCCGCCGTGCGCATTTATGAGCTCTGACAGGGTTTGCTGGTGTGTGCGTCTTGGGCTGTACTGACTCTCTTGCCTTGAGGTTCTTCAAGGACTAACCTTCTTAAATACTATGTAAGTCTTGTATTCTCCAGTTAGTTTGTGTTAGTTGGGGATGTGTCCCTCGCGGCAAACATGGTGGCTGCCATCCCGAAACATATATGATCTAGTCACTTCCACGTAGAATTTTTCTAATTTTTTGTTACGGAAGCCGTATTTTTTCAAATTCCATTGGGATTAACTATGTAATATGATTATTCGTGTGTAAGATTAGGGTTCAGTGTGTGACGTCAGGTAGTTGACAAAAACTGTCTACCTTACACCGGACATTAAACACTCCTTTACCGGCTCACAAGAGACATCGACTTTCGCCAACACCACCCCCTCCTCCTTTTCTCTATCCGCTCGGTATGGCGCGGTGTAATGACAGCAACGATTTCCTTGTTAGCGACCAGCACATAATAAGTGCCAGCAGGGAACGTTATATAAGAGGAGGGGGGATGGGTTTTGGAGGGGTTGGTGAACCTGAAGTAGGGGGGGTAGTCTCCCCTCTCTCACTACTACAGCATGAAGTGTGCTTCGCGATGCTACAATTGATGTCACTAACACTGCATATACGAAGACTGCCCTCAACCACAGATTTCTTACACAATGTGCTCTCAAGAAACTCTAGTAGCAATGCTCTTTAAAATAATACCCTTTGAACTAACTACTTGATAAATTTTAATGTAAATTAAATCATAAATTAGCTTATAATTTTTTTGTGCACGACAGACCTTTTAAAAGATGTGTAAAGAAAAAAAATATTAATGAAAATTGTTCTTTGGTTAATTTAAATATTTGTTAACGAACCATACTTTTATGAAAATAATCACACAAATTGACGCAAATATCGATATAAATACGCTCAAAGTTCTCGGCGAAAAAATAGTCCTATTTTTTTAACTGTGCCGAATTCAGCTCTTGCCTGTTGGCTTACCACCTAGTAACTCTTTTACCCGATTAAAAACAATTTCTATACCTGATAGATATCCGTACCCAAAATTGAAAGGGTAACTTTTTTTTTTTGCCACAGTCAAGCTCACATGCAGAATTAACACAATTCGCATTCAATTTATCAAGTAACTATTAAAATTTCTAATTTTATCGCAGTTGTGTTTTTTTATAATATATACAAATAAATGAAAAATTCCCTTAATAATCCAAGTCGTGATTACAAATACTAAACCGTTTCCACAATCAATAATATTCATTTCAGTAATAATTTTACTAATATACTTAACCGCTGTAAATTGTATTATTTCGAGAAATTTGATGGTTTATATACGGACAAATTAAAAAAGTTTAATTAGGACATTGATATGCCTTTATTAGAAAAATATATACAATCAAATTGCCGATCAAATATAGTATCACAAAGAAATACTTTAAGTTGAACAGTATCTTCTGTCAGTAAAAATATAAAATTATATATTTTTTTTTAAGAAGTGGTTTTAGTGGCAGAAGTTAAGATCAGCACAAACTGTACAAAACGAAAATCAATCGATTGGAGCCAGATGTAGTACTTCAATGTTGTGTATGCCATTTCCAGTCAACAATTGAGAAAGTTTTATCGAAGAAAGAAAAGACAACGAGAATAACGAAATAAAGACTTCCACGCCATAAGAATAGTCACCACAATTTACTTTACCTATATATATATATATATATATATATATATATATATATATATATATATATATATATATATATATATATATATATATATATATATATATATATATATATATATATATATATATATATATA
>PNEQ01122020.1:0-71118 GCA_003012365.1 Medauroidea extradentata
CATAATTAAGTTAAACAAGGGGATCCCCAACACAAAAATTAATTAATTAACTTACATTTTAATATTACCTATTTTAACAAATTTTAAATTTTCGTTGTTCAATTAATTTTGCAGAGGTTGTGATCGAATAATAAATAAAGTCTCAAATAGAATAATTAGAGCTGTGTGCACATCAAGTAGTTAGGACGAGAGAAGGAAACTAAATATATTGGCTGGACTTTCCTGGCTGTCCTTCATGGGGACACTTGCCACCGCCGAAAGATGTTACATCTTCATCTCGCCCATGGCTACCGATGACGGTACAGCAAAAGGACGAGTAGAAACAAAATTACTTTTACATTGGAAGATGTAGACAAGCCAAATCCCTAAAATTTTGGATAGGCTTCCTTCTACATAGCAAAGAGTAGAAACCGCGTGGCGGGGACCGCTACATTAAACAAGCAAACAAAATATAATTTTTAAAGAACGCCATAAAAACAAAGTAACACTAGGGCGCAAAATATAAAGAATTGAAAGAATAAACTCACCCTAGGCGGAAAACTTGTCGGATTACGACACTGTAAACGGATAAAGAACACTAAGTGTTTGGTTGATGTTCACACCATGATGAGTAAGAGACAACAAGGTCGAGACAAAGGAATGCATAGAGGTTATAGGCCGGCATAGATTCGTAGCTACTTGATGTTACCAAAATAGTATTTCGATAGTATCGAACAATATTTCCTTAACATAATATTTTAAAACACACGCGTGAGTTAATAGTCAAAACATGGTATTTTAATTTAAATTTTACCAATAAAAAAATTTGTTTTAATTTACTTGAAAACAAAACATGATCAGATCTAGATTAGAGTTGGTAAGAAGTATTACACAAGAACTGTTTCATAAGTATACCACACTGCCTTAACTGCACATAAATAATTACCTGAAATTTTCTTTATAAAATAATAAGCAGTTTACTATTATTACAAGTTTACCGAAGATTAAAGAAATAACCAGTGCTGGGGTGGAGTAACTTTGCCAAAATAAAAATAATATTATCTAGTTACCACTACGAATAGACGAACTAGACAAAACAAATAAAAACAAACAAACGAGCATTTGCCAACAAACGGCACAGCTTGACAGTGGGATGTTACAAGTACTGTCGCCAGTTTCATACACGAGACAGTCAAGACGGAATCTGCTACAGTGAATACAATAAGCATGTTAAAAGTGTAAAGCTAAGGCTCTTACGCGTGTAATGTATCACACATGCTACATGCTAATGAATTTGCATTTAAGGAATCTGTTTTTCGAGATATTATGAATACATACATTGCAGAAAATATATCCAAATTTTGCGCATTTCTTGACAATATAAAAGCAAATCTAATACGTCAACTTACGTCGGAGATGGAAATAATGGTTCTTTGAAATATAATATATGGTTAGAGTGTGATTACACTAAACCTGAGTTAAGTCCGAAAGAACCGCGCAAGAAATCTTTCAAGACAACAAACGTACCTCTCTATAATTTAGATGACATCGAAAGCAGCATTGAAAATAGTACACAGAAAAATTTGATGCGAGGAAGAAGGAATGACTGTGAAGGGGTCAGGTTGGACACTAGCTGCCGTCAACCATCTACTACTGAGAACAAAATTGTTAGATATACTACGGATCTCGCGCAAAAAGTTTTAAGATCCCCCACGCGACTTGAGTCAGCAACCATTGAGTTGCTGTATCTTGTATGTGAAAATAATAATTAATATATGAAATAAACCATTTTCATTAACTGATAAAACTGTTATTTAAATGTACAATCTCCTTCCTTGCGGACGAATTATCAATCACGTTCCCTGTCCCAGGGAGGGAAGGCAGGTATTATTAACTCGCTGTACCTGTGCGAAGTCATTCAGTCAGACATTTGCCGTCGACGCAGATAGTCTCGTCTCCTGCCTATGTGGATCATGAACCTTGATCGCAAACTGTTAGTACTAACAATCATTACAATTACCACAGCAGAGTAACCATTCAAATAAAGGATATGATGATGTAATGACCAGATCACTCGCCTCTCCAGTAAAAGTGATCTGAGTTCGATTTTTCGTCAGGAGACTGGTCCCCAAAATTTTTGACATGAGCTGGTTCGAGGGTTTACTTGGAGTACTTACGTATCAGGTTGTTCTGTTAATTCCAACACATCGCCATTTGATACATGAAATACTCTTCTGATAAAAATAAAATTCTCAACTGTATTATATATTTTTTTGATCAGATTGTATGGCTCAGTTATTTTAAAATGCACATAACTGTAACACTTTGTACAAAAATAGACAACACATAATTGAAAAAAAAGTCGTAGCTTTCAACCGATGAAAGCCTAAACAGTTTTCAGTACTATAAGCCATAGCTGACCTCTCTATCTCTGGTTGTTTTAAACGAAACAATACAAAGCATCTTTTCCTAAAAGAATTTTTAAAAGGGTACAATATTGATAAACTTGAAAAGATTTTTTAAAAATATAAATCAATATTACAATCTACCCAAAATTGTATTTTTAACTTTATTTCTTGCAAGACTGATTATGCTTAGACACATATTATACGAAATTAATACTGATTGCATCATAAGGATCTTTACAATTTGTAGTGATGATTTATCTGCTTACAAAATTATAGATACTTGAACCTTTTACTTCAGTTCATACAGCTCCAATAAAGTGTTGAACGTCCGATATGAATACACTTTTTAACGATGTAGCCTACTATACATAGTGAAAATTGCGTTATGAAGACTACGCTGAATGACTAACTGAGGTCAAAATCGCTAAGGTAAGGATTGCCTTGGTCGTGAACAAAAAATAAAAGTCTAGCTGTCAACAGTAAAATTAGTCAACGTAAATGATACAAAAAGTTTTGCTTAGAACACTTAAATTACGGAGTACTATTTGATATTGATTGAGTACTTAGTTACAGCTCTTGCTAAATGAAACACCGGACATGCATATATGTTTACTATTACCTATTACTTATTGGAAGTTTACTATTTATTACTTAGTTATTCAACATTGAGAAAGTCGTATAAAGTATTAATTTCAGTGTACAGTGTAAATAACTAATGGACAGATAACTAAGATAGTAAAAAAAAAGTCATATGTCGTATCTGAGTTTGCTGAGTGTCAGCAAAGACAAATAAATATTGACATCCGTAAGTTCATTGACAACAAAAGGCTTCATATTTTTTTTTTGTTATTTATTATTACCAAATGCCACAGTACAAATAAATAACTAATTTCGAAGGACTATTGCAAAGGCCAGCATATCGAAAAAATGTGATAGGATGTATCTGTACATATTACTATTATTTAGTAGAAGCATCAAAAAATACAGTTTTTTCAGATATGTATTAAAATGATAAATATGATAATATACATTAATAATTGACTTTTTAAAGACGTACCTATGAACTACACTTTAGTTAGTATTGGTAATAGTAATAAAAACTATGAATTTCTAAAAATAATGTTCCCTAGTATGACAATTATCGTTAATTTTCCTTGTCAGATTATAATAGGAAATGTGCTATATAAGTACATATTTCTGAGTTCGTTGTTGGAATATACATAAATTATGTAGTGGTAGACGTTTAACTAATAGATCGATACTTATCGATAAAATTGAACCTGGTAGTCCCCAGGTTTTGATGGTTCGAATCTTACTTTTGCCAAAGGAAATTTTAGTATACTCAAAATTAAAATATGCTCGTAAGTACAGCGTACCTTGCACATGTTAAACATCTTCTTTAAAAACATTAAGGCATGCCTGTGCTAGAAACGTAAATGATTGATGGCATGAGCGGAATATACCAGGCAAGGTAAGGAAAGAAAGCCAGTCGGCTACAACACTACCTACAAGCCAAGATACTGGTTTACAAATATTACGACGAAAGTAGATAACAATTGATTGAAATAAGATTGTGGATACAAACAAATGGCTAGTAAAAACCAAAATCAAATTATGCATAGCTACTATAAGAATATAATTTATATATATATTATATATATATATATACATATATATATAAATATATGGAGTGAGGATAAATTATGACTCAAGAGAAGAAATGATTTTAAAATAAGATGTGCTAAAATAAGAGATAGGTTTGCTACAAGGAAAAAGTAAATACAATATAAATATATTTATAAATTTAAAAAAATAATTTGACATACCTATGTCTTAAGAAAATGATACTGATAAGAATAAATCATGACTAAAACTTGCCAACATATGATAGCATGTGCAAAAAAATTAAACTAAAAATATATTACATCTCAAGAAAATGCATATAAATTTATAAGATATGCTAAAACAGTTGTGAGTAATTTTTGGATTGTGAACATGAACTATTAATATAACATATTAACAAATAAATAAACATAAAAATAAAGAATTATTTAATCACAGCTAAAAATATTAAACCATATACTGGTACGGTATGGGGAAATACACAAAAATTATTAAAACAATAAGGCATAGGTCCACCCAAAGGTATTAACCTAAAGTAAATAAAACTGAAACAACTGACAAACGTAAACTTTAATGTGGCAAGGATATATACCAAAGTAATAAATGACAAAAATAAGTATTAAAATATATTACTATGAGGTAAGAATTATTATAAAAGTTTTAGAGATACTGATGTCGCATCAAATATACATGTATTTATAAACTAAAAATTAGTCATATTCTCATTTCTATCGAAACTATAAAACGATTAGTAATTATTTCCAACGTATTCTCATATGTGGGGAAATAATAAATTTTATGTGAAAACTATTAGACATAGGTATGCCATGCTGTTATGAAGTATTTTGGGAAAGTGAATACTATAGGTTATGTGCTAGTAAGAAAAATGTTTAACAAAATAATTGCATAAATTAGATGACAATAAGAAATATAAAAAAAGATTTCTGTCATTAGGTAATATGGGAAAAGATAATAAATAATGTAAAAAATTGATCCTTAGGCATGCTATAAAATTTTAAATTAAAGGAAAACATTAAAAAAATATTATGATTCTGGCTATCCATCATTAACAAAAGTTATTTTATGTATAACACATATGAACTTCACACCATCGCTATTGCATTGTTAGCCGAGCGGTCAAGCACTAGTGTTTTTGCCGGGGACACAAGGATTCATGGTTCGATCCTGACCATCGGCGAAAAGAATTTTTAGTGCACAAAAAAAAAGGCATAAGGTCAAGCTCGCCATATACCAACACATATGACTTCGATGTTAAAATCATCGACACTAGCACACTCTTGCAGACAACGAAGTAACCATTGGAACAAACATGGTTGTCGACTGCAGCGCTGCCTATTGGTCAGTGACGGAAACATGTTGTCAACACTGGTGCCACCTAGCAACCAATTATGTAAGCAAACATCCCCGAAGTCTAGCAGACGATGCACAGGGAAAAAAATTCCAAGTTAAGAAGTGACTGACGAAAATGTAAACAATATGGAGACACTGCACAACAAATTGGGCAATTTATCCGAAAACGAAATGGTGGATGTGACGTCATCCAAAGGAAGGGCGTCGTGTCGCTGGTGCCATGAGAGGGAGAAAGAACATGGCAGAGAAAGGGCGTCGTGTCGTCGTTGGCGAGAGAGAGAGAGAGGATGTCGTGTTTCCGTTGCCATGAGAGAGAGAGAGAGACTGATGACATGGAAAGATGGCGTCGATGTTCGGTGCCATGAGAGAGATACTGATGACATGAAAAGAGGGTGTCGTCTTTCGGTGCCAGAGAAAGGACGTCATCGACAAAATGGCCGACAAATTAGCCGACAAAATGGTCGACAATTCAAGATGCCCGACAAGATTTACGATAAAATGGCTGACGATGACCGACAAAATGACCGCCAAGATGGCGGACAAGATGGCGGCCGTGGGTCCGAGCTCCGATATTAAGGAAAAATCTCGCAGTGGCATTTGTACAGGAACCCTGCAAGATGAATTCTTATGTAAGCTGGTTAAATGTAAAGCTACATAATATACCAAGTGTTCCCAGTACTACAAAGTTACAGCCATAAGGTAGAAAATTTACTTACAAAACTACTTTCAGCTAATATAATTGTGAGAACGGCATTACAATATGTAAATCCGCTAGTGATAGCTACGATTAAACAGAGCTGCACAAGGGTCAGTCTCGATGTATGGTGGATAAACCCAGGGGCGCTGGAACGTAATTGTGTTGGGGAGTACAAGGTGTCATGCACATAAATAATAAAAATATCAATTTAGGGGAAAAGGTGGTGGGACCTTAACTTACATAGCTGGAACCGAATGGGCTACATTTGTGAATTTTACGTCACTTGGGTACCTAAACAAATGTCTAAGATGGGATTTCAAGACATTTCGAAATTCTTTACTAACAGGGAAGGATAGACATGAAAAATGTTTTCGATTATTCCTCCGTATCTACTGAACCATTTTAGATACCTAAGTGATTCCATCTACGGGATCATGCTGCTTATGAAAATATTCAAAATACTGTTTCATTATTTTGCCAAATTCGACATTAAATGGTAAAAAAATCATAAAATGTGTTTTGATTAATAAATGATGTATGTCGTCATCGACACCATTGAAATATTATGTATTGATGTCATTTTTGCTTACGTTTTGAGCTATGCTACTTGAATGCCTGGACAGTAATTTCACGATTTTTTTACATTCGACACTTAGGAAGGTGAAAAATTGTGTAACAGGTGAAAAGTGTTTTTAATGAATTGTTTATGTGCTATATCTTGGACCCAGCGTGTTATCATTGTGTTTTTCAAGTCTATGAGATATCTATACAATTTTCTAACATGTTATTCTAGGGTTTTTCTAAATTCAGTCCTTAAGGGGATGAAAAGACGTGGAAAGTATTCTCGATATTGTTCGAATCATTCGATAGATAGATAGGCAAATAAATTGGCTGAATGTTCCGTCGACAGTGAGGTTATTAGCGACGGTGACACACGACTTGGTACTATGACGTGAGTTGAGAGAGGAGTCGGCCATGTTCTCTCTTAAGGAACCATCCCAACATTCACCTTGAGCGATTTCGGAAAATCATGGAAAACTGAAATCACGTTAGCCTGATCGATGCCAAAGTTTTCCTGAGAGCGAGTCCAACGCGTTACCACTGCGCCGCCTCGCTCAGTCATTCGAGATACAAAATTACTTTCCACTTCGTGAGGATGATTACCTAAATGGTTGTAAATAAATTTCAGGAAATTTCTAAATTCCAACTCTCGAGGTAGATATATGTGTTTTACAATGGATCCTCGTCTTAGCTGTGACTATGTGTTATTGTCTAAATTTTCAGTTGGCTGAGCAGTCAGACTATTCGTCTCCCACCAAGGCGATCCGAGTTCGTATTCCGGTGGGGTCGGACCACTGCTTTTCGCATGTGTGAAATTGTGCCGGACGATAACATTGGTCGGTGGAATTTCTCGGGGTATCTCCAATTTCCTTGCCCTTATCATTCTGGTGCTGATCCATACTCACCTCATGTTTCCCCTCGCTAGCGTTGAAGGTCTCGATGTTAAGCGCTGACCAAAATCTCTCTCTCACTCACTTAATCTTCAGTTCAATTTGATACTTTTATACGTATATATGTAAGTATGATTGATCGAAATTCGACCTTTTAAGGAACTAAAAGACGCAAAATTTATTTACGATTAGCTAGTTATATATACCTAATCAGTTCAGATATGAAAATGGTGCTTGCTTCAGAATGATGCATGTGGGAGTATCTAAAGGAATGTTGTATACGTTGTTTACCGGATAAAATAACATAATTATCGAGAGGGAAGAGGAATTAGTTCGTAAATTTCCAAGACAGATGATTGTAAAAGCAAGTATAACAAGTGAAAAATAATTTCAACCGTGGTTACATTCCGCAACTCTAACGTAATGTATTGTGCAAATTTATATAACTCAAGAATGATTTTTTTATTTTTTATAATAGATATAATGAATTCTTTCGACGCTACGTGGAGCAGGTCGCCAAGAGTTCATTTCACAATTCTCTATTAAACAATGTGCACATGTGTGCAATTATAAAACACACGGAAGTCACTGAAAGCAGTTCTCCCTTTACGCAGAAGATGGTCTAAATATAAGTTGTAATCTCTGCTCTTCTTCGTATCCCCCTGTGGTGGGTGTAAATTTCCACCATAGTCAAATTATATACTTTGATTTGACAGTACAGTATTGGTATGGACGTGCAAGTAACTAAAATTAATAAAAAATACTAAGTGTGTTCTTATCTCATATTTAAACAACTTTTCAGTAACCCAAATTTACGGGGGTACAAATAATGTATTTTAGCCCACCCTCAAAAAAAGAGGGGCAGAATGTACCCCTGTAACCCCCCAACCATTCCCGCGCCACTGTGAACCCCTTAATATCACCTGAATATGATGTTACAGCACCATTATACGAACTGTTGTAGCGACGTAATGATCATAGTTAAAGTTTTCGGATAATTTCCATTGCGTCTTGCCATAGGGGCCACGGTTGCCGAATGGTTAGGCCATTCGCCTTCCAACAAGGCGATCCAGGTTCGATTTCCAGCAGGGTCAATCGCGGATTTTCGCATGTGGGAATCCCTTCATTCCTACGATGCTCCATTCTCACGTCATGCCACCCCTCACCAACACTAAAGGCCGAGATGTTAAGCGCTGATCTAAATCTCTCATTCATTAGATCATATCCACCAGTGTCACTATACGAAGACTCACACCAGGACACAGTACTTAAGATCGGAGAAATTATGTACCAATTTTAGTGATTGCCGTTCGACAATTTCATCAAGGTTCTGGAGATGACCATCGGCTCGGAATTATGTGTTACCATACAAGTGAACGATTTGGTTGTATTGCCAAGAGTTTGAGAACAGCACTTGAAGCAGCTGGATGGGGTGCTTAAGCAGCTCAAGCAAGTATATGTTACCATGAACCAGTATTTGTGCGGCAACAGATAAGGATTCTGGGACTTGTGATTTTTGCAGAGTAGAGTTTCTAGATGATCTAAGTGCCAAAAATATGTTTGTTAGACAGAGAGTAAAACAGAGCTGCAAGAGCATGAATACATATGGGACAGGCAGAGTGGGGCAATATAACTTCCTTTCTTGAAATGTGCGCCGTTCAGGTCATATATGTCGTAATGGGACGTGAATTATCTCATTCAAGAGGTGTGGATGTAAAGTTTTGTTCCCACCGCGATAAAACGCAACTCAAATAAAAACATGATTTACTCTTTATTAGATAACATTAATATGTTCACTGTGACATCAGCTGGCAAATACGAGCATGTCTTACAAAAATTCTTACTCAACAAAACGATATTTCTATTAAATATTTCCACAACTTCAGTTTACGTCATATCCTCAGAGGGTAATACTTTACTGTATGTTATATTTCGTTTGGTTTATCAAGTTTGTAAACATTAATATTAGTTTGTGATGGTAATTTGGATGAGAATAAGTACTTCTACTTTTTTAACATACTTTGTAGTGCTTCACATAGGACTGGTAACATTGATCCGTAGGCTTTGCCATCGTAGTAAAACAAAACAAAAATGTTTTAAGTTCTTACGCATTTTTATTGTGTACTTTATTGTAATTTTAAAAATATTGCCATGGCCTCTTGGTATTTTAAATTTCTATGATGTTGCCAAAATTTGCGCGTATGGTACAATAACATTACATCACTGTAAGAATTATAATGCTCACCATATGATATCAAGTGTTTATGATGTTATATCTTGTGTCACAGGTACGCACCAACACGAGTGTTTAAATTATGTAAATACAAATTATGAAAGTGACACTTGTGAAAAGTCTCAAGAAATAAAGTCTCTTACGTTATTTTTGTAACTTTTAAAATATTGCAGATTACCTTATGACGAGGAAAAAATGGCCATTAGTACAGAAGTGTATATCTATTCACATTGGGCAGTACAAAATTTTAGTTTAGGCACCCTTGTGTGTAGGAATTATTCCAATTTTTCCTGTGGTTGTGTGTAGGTAACTTGTAAACTTGTAGGTGCTATGTAAATGTGTTACAAATATGCCGATTCTGAAAAGATGTTGATGGAATTTTTATTTTAATAATTGCCATTAGTTCATATAATTCTTGCTTGACTTGTGCAATTTTTGTGAGAAGTTAGTTTATAGTATATGCAAATACCGTCATCAGTAAAGAAGTATTGTGTAAGTCTGCTTTGCTTACATCATCAAATTCTTATCTATTTTTGTCATTGTTATTTTTCTATTTGTTAACTATTTTTGTGGGTACTTAAATACTTGACATCTTTCATTGCCTGATGGCTTTTTCTATACTTAGACAAAGTCAACAGAATTCAATTGTATAAATGAAAGCTATCGATGAAATAGTTTGAATTTTGTTTTGGCACCCAACACTTTTTGATCTTGTACTGTGTGCTTACATATAATCGTGTTTTGAATTGATCTTCTTTTCAACACTTTAATCGTAATTTTATATTATAGCTACAAAGTCAAGTAATGTGTATTTACATTTGGTATGTTTGTTATTTCAAAAAAATATTCTATTGTAATATTGATTTTGTTAAGTTTCGTGAAATTGTATTATGTAATATATTATTGATGATTTAAGTGACGTTCTATATAATACGTTATTACTGTAATGGCTTGTATGCCATGCTATGTGATTTTAGTGTAAGGGATAATCACAAAAAATGGGTTTTTCATTCAGAATAACGACATTATATAATTTTCATGTGATGAATTCACACGAATTAAAATTTATTGCATTTGTTTTATTTACATGATATAACTTACTATAGTCGTACAGGTTTTGAAACAATCAATGTTATATAAATTATATAAACGTTTCTGTTGCGTACAAATGCGTAATTTGTCTACTTCCTTTTTCTCTTGTGTTTCTTCTAGAATTATACTGTTTAACACAAAATATTTGCTCTCAATTTGGAATAAAGCGATATCCAAATTTGCTGCTAGTCGGCCGAAATAATTTCCGCACTCGAGAAATAACCAAAAAGAAGTTATAACGAGTATAATCAAACGGCTCTAAGTTCGTTACCATTCTTGTATAGCTATATGCGATATAATCACCTGTGTAAATTACAATTTATTTCTTTGCAAAATTCTGTATTGTATCCTTAGAAAATTGTAGCCTATTGTTTTAAACAAATTTACAGTGTCGTTACATGCATGTATTTTGTATTCACTATCTCTGAAATAGCTGTCCGAATAGGCCACGCAGGTATAAAGTCCCGCATAATAAAACACATAAAGTGTAGTAAATATAATAGCCTGAAACATCTGAAATATGAATCTATGCTAAGAATTTGGCAATTTGTAATAAAAATGTGTGAACTTAAATTTTCCGAGTAAAAAAGTAAACTTGAAAACTTAACACTGCATGCGAGCTAGATGGTATGTATGTTAAAAAATACGGATGGTTGGTTACCTGTAAATATGGGGGAGGCGGTGTGTGGAAGGGGCAGTAGTTTCCTTGGAAGGAAAAGTAAAGCTCCTGCTAGGGTCCTTGGACCCCGTGGCGAGGGTGGCAACACAACCAGCGGGTCTCGCTCTTTTAGTTGAATAAGCCACTATGTCTCATCGCCAGAAATACACTTCGCTAACCAGGATACTTCAAGTCCAAGGGAGACTGACAAGCAGTCTTAAGGAAGCGACTTAATAGCTGCCGTCTAGTTTCTACCTTATGAAAAACAACATATTTTCTAATGTTTTTAACACTGAATTAAGTAACGGATGATTACGAAATTTAGTCAGTCGATTCTCTGCGTTTCATGTTCACAATTTAAACACTTTAATATTTACATTTCTCTTTCGAATTATTTCCGTATTAACCACAACCACATAAAGTAATAATTCCATGCATACTATAATTGCCAAGTTATTTAGTTTTAAAAACGCAGTATATACATGACTATTCGCCGCGTGGAAAAAATGTAAAATATCGACACCTTCACAAACTTTACATGCTAGTAAAAAACCTATGTTAAAGGTGTTTTATGTAAGATTTATGGAAAGAAAGTAAAATATTGAAGGAAAAACAAAATTATTACTTAAAATTGACTGTATGTAACTGGGACAAAAATAAAAATGAACTTGTCTACTGAACAAACCTGTATTTTTGTCTTATCATGCTTCAGTTTGATTTTTAGGTGTCGATATGCTAAAATAAATTATAACTAATATGGTACGCAGTCGTTATGATTAACGTAAGAAGGTCTTACCTTCTTATTAACATACAATCCAAAGTCATTAGGATGCACCTGGGTGTTGCTGATGAAAGATGACTTAGAACACGGATTCTCGCAATTCGTTTCACAACTAGTTTCACTATTAAATTCTGCAGCGTCTTCATCACTTTTTTCTACAGTATTTTATTTTGTTATACGCTCGTTTGTAAAATAAGTGTCTAAAGTGTTGCACTTCCGTTTTGGAAAACCTGACTAGACTTGAATTTGTCCTCCATCTAGTTCACAACAATATTGATAATGTTATCGAAAAAGTAATATATATTTTACTCACATCGTTTTATTTCATACAACACTTTTACCCAACAGGTCCTTATCACACGAAGAAAACAAGGATATGGTTACTTGCATTTGGTACCACTGAAGCATCTGAAATAAACTACTTGGTTATTTTTTGGTTGGGGGGGATCGGTGGCTTAAGGATTCAAGGTCAGGAGGGGTGAGCACTTTGTCTCGGTCCAAAGAGTTTTGTGAAAGGAGAAAGATGTGACACTTTCATGTTATCCCTCGGCTTTTGTTGTCTGGATTCGGGGCCGTAAACAAATGTGTCCAACCACTCAGTTCAAAAGCGTATTATGAATTATTTATTTCTTAAAATTTGTTTAATAAAACAGCAATTCACAAAGTAATATGTACATATTACTAAGTTACTACATTTATTAAATACATTGTACTTTTTTTTCAAAGAATTAATTACTATGAATACAAGGTTAATTTGTGAGTTGACTTCAGAGTTCTAGGGGGTCCGGACCAGTTGCCCCCCCCTCCCCCCTTCCCAATCGGAGGGCCATTGCTCTATATTTCTACCATTGATCTGAATTTCTCTGCAGTGACATATTCAACTTACACTATATAAACGAGTCGTGATGCATCGCGTTGTGATGCATACAATCAACTAAAATCCATTGTGTGTTCCCGTCTTCCAGCAGGGCCACATTGTGAACGAGAGAAGGCCGTGGTGAAGGTTGGGCAGGCTGTTTGACTAGCGAGACATGCCGATCATCCACCTGGCCCGAATAATGGATGAGGTGAGGTGATATAAGTTTGGAATGAATGAATGAAGAGGTTTTGGTCAGTACTTAACAACGATGTCTTTAGCGCTGGTGAAGGGTGACATGATGCACGGAGCAGCGACGGAATGAGAAAGATGGGGTAAACAAGAGTTGCCCGAGAAATTCCGCCGGCCAATGGCATCGTCCGCCACGTTTCATACATGCGAAAAATCCGGGCCAGGCCCCTCCAGGGTTCGAACCCGGTCCGCCTATGTAGGAGGTGAGAGGTCGGACACCTCGACCACCGCACATATCCCCAACTACTGTCGACAAAATCAAAATGTATCACATATTCAGGTATATTATCCTATGACTTCAGACATAGAACAATGTCGGAGATTCAGAAAGAGAAGCAGAAAATGCACCTATACATCCCATGCTTGAAAACATACTCCAAGTCGGTATGTTGAGATAAGGCTTCTTACAGACAACTGAACCGATATATAACTTACCTAAAACACGCCGATTACAATGTTGGCATAACTCAGTAAACGAATAGTATTGGGAAAATGTCAAGTAGGAACCATTCTTTATGCGACCAGGAAAACATTAAATAGACTTAGGATAGGTGTGTCAAGGTGAAAACAAAACCTCGGGAAATGGATATTCACAAAAGGAAACAAACTATGTGAGTGTCGAGAACTTTAAGAAAGCCATCATTTATGTTACATTAAATCTTGATACTCTTTACGCTATGGTTCTTCTGCTTGATTCAAACAGGCCATTCAAGTTACCAAATGCCATTCCTCACTAGCTATTATTAAATTTAAATAATTTGATATGTTTTTGTTAGTACATATTGGACTTTTAATAATAAAACTGTCACCAATAATAGTCAGGACATTTTATCAGTTTTTATCAGGGATAAAATCTGGCCAAAAAAAACTTTGGAATTTGCGATCAGGAATCATCATTTGTTGAGGAAATATATCGTGGTAGAAATTTGGGACCTCGAGATGATAGAACCGTTTCTACAAGTGAAAAACCTAAATATAGAACAGGCAGGATGCGACTGAAAGGCAGCAGAGTAGACCATGTCCTACATTGAAAATCTCTAGACATGTGCTAAGGGAGAAGTTTACCAAGGTAACGAAATTTGGAGGCTGATAAGAAAGAATCCATCATGTATACAATAAATCACAACAACAGTAAAATTTATATGGAGTGATCAGATTTTTATTAACATTTAAAGGCAAGTTTTGAGAGCTGATAAGAGTGACAAGAACTAAGTTTGGAGCAGCGACAGAACGCAAGTGAGAGGGAAAGGAACGTACCTTGAAAATAACCTGCCGGCCAATGACAACTTTTGACATGTTTCCTACACTGCGAAATTTGGAAGCGACAATACAAGATCGAATAAGGATCGCCGAGGTAGATGGCGAGTTGCCTTACTTACAGCACAAGTAATAAGTACCATAATAAAGATAAACATATCAACGAAACCAATCCAGGTTAATGTAATATATGTGAGCACTCACATAAACAAAGGATGTATCCTGTGTTTGGACGATTTTGTTCTGTTTATTACAAACAAAATTGTTTCTAAAAATTTTGTTTTCTAACAAGCGCAAATAAAGCCAAGAAAAACGCAACAACTGTGTTGGAAGGTCGTATAACTGATGATTGTGAAAATAAATGTTATTGCAATAATTTTGTTTACCTAAAACCTGGTGATGATTAACAGTTTTCACTTTCAACCTGTAGTGAAGGTATGAAAACAAATTGTTTCAACAGATGTTCTGCAGCCGTAATTCCAGTCTGTGCCTGTAGTTTTAGCTCCATTTATCAGTTATTAAAAAAAAAATGGCTGCAGGGTTTAAAAAAGTGTTGTGTTTCTCTTCACCCCTAGTCGCAAGTGGCGAGAAACACTTAAATAATTTTGAAAGATGTCTGAGAAGAATCCTAACCTATATTTATTATATTTTAACCTACATTAATAAATTTTTACACAATCAAAGGCATTTCAGCAACATGCATATAAATGGAAAGTATTTTCTCAAGCATAACAAAAGAGCTGCATTGCTGAAATTTCATTTGGATTAATAAGAAAACAGCACAGGTAATACAATGTACTATCACATTCATAAACATGTCCATCTTGTACATAAGTAGCCTAAGGCACTTATGGTGAATTTCAAATTTAAGAAGTCCTCGTCTGTACACTAATAGAGGGTTTGCTTTGCCAAGTACTTGGCTGAACACAAAACTACACTCATCTGGTATGTCAGGAAACCTGTAGATATAACCTTCATGCTCTTTTGTAACTTTTGCTTTTACAAAAGTTGCTTCAAGTTCACTTCCCCGAACACAAAGTACTTCCAAGATAAACTTTCACAGTGTTACAGCCACCTATCTTTTCATTTCCTGTTTCAAAACTTACGACTAACCAATCAAGTTTTATTTCTTCTGCTTGCACTCGATTAAAAGGTCTGTCAAATGCGGAATTCGCTAGGTTAGAGTCTGTTTTCATAACCACATTATTTACTGGCACCTGTGTGATATCATGGTCATCATCGTCAAGTTCCATTCCTTCATTTTCTTCTGTAGACCTATGTTGTCCTTCTGAGTTGACTTCTTCATCCGATGCATCATTTTGAACATCATCTTGAAAATCTATTTTCTGAACACTTCTACCAGGAGACTCATTTAGTTTCTTCTTGCGAGGTTTTCGACCTGGCTGTTCATATCGTAGGCTTTTTAAGACGTCTTGATGAAAAGTGCCATCTAAATCACTTGCAGTTTCATTCAGATCTTCAGAGGGGTTTGGCAACATTTGCAATACTTTTTCTCGTCCCATAGGACAGATTCCAGCTTTTTTGAATCCAGACTGAATGTTTGTTGCACCATTTGGTTCTATCGCAGCCATTAGTGTCTTGAGAAGGCGAGGAAATCTGTCTTTTGTAATGCTTGACTGGCTTAGTCCAGGACCTGTCTTCCAAGTTGCTAGTGTCTGTCTCCATGCACATTTAAGAGGTCGAAAGAATACTATATTCAACGGTTGTGTTATGTTTGTGGATTTGGGAGGTAGAAAGACAAAATGTACGTAGTGCTCATGACACATCTTAACAGCTGTAATAGACAGATGACTTGACAGGTTGTCACCGATAAATATTTTCTTCTCATCTTTCCACCTTCTCAAATACGGTATTACAACTGTCTTCACCCAATCTTCGAAGCAGAAGGAGTCGAATCACCCTGATTTACTCATGTTGTGCTTCACATTTTTTGGTCCTCACTCTCTCCATGTGTCATATAGACGGGTCGACTTGTATACAACATACACGGGCAAAAGTTTTCCCATTCCTGAAGCTGCCATCATAGTGGAGGTAGCACTCTTTGTTTGATTCATGATCCGTTCGGTGTATTTATTACCTCTTTTGACTATTGCCTTTTTCCGACCCAGATCATCTGTAAGATTTGTTTCGTCGTAGTTAACTATACATTCAGGCGAGACATTTTCAACTGCAGAAGCCAGGTTATCGAAATACTGAAACAGTTTCCCTTGTAAGTTGTAATCTACATTTGTTCATGTTTTGACACATTCGGACAGACAATATTTTAGCATTTCTTCCTATGAAACTTTTCACAAAGTCTGGCTCAGGCATGTTGTTTAATTTAGGCACTGTGCAGCCTTTACAGTCCAGATAGTTCTTTATAATGAGTCTTAAATCATAACTATCCATTGGATAGCCCCAGTTCTCAAACACATGTAATATTTTGACAAGCATATCTTCTACTTCCTTACTCAGTGTGGTCTGTCCACCATACTTTTTAAGGTTAGCATTTTTTAATATGCCTGTTGATTACATTGTAATGAATACCATACTTTTTGGCAGAATTCCTGAGGCTCTACTCCTTTAACACATCAGCTTTTGCTTTTTTCAAAGTTTCTGGGTCTGCAGGCTGTTTTCTTGGATCTCTGGGATCTGGTTTGTAATTCCTGGGCATTGTTTCTCTTCACCCCGCAAAAAGGTAAAAAATGTCCACTTTTGGATTTTCTTTGTTTAGAATACAAATAAACACTAAACTGAGTGAATTTAAATTATTTACCAGTATCAAATCCACATTAGAATGCATATATATCAATTTCAGAGAGATATAACATACTCTCACATCAGAGCAACCAAAGTTTTAGGATTATACAATATAACAACAAACATAACCTCTACACCAGCTGTTCACAAATGTAAGTTGCTTTCATTCTGCCAACTTTTCAATACAAAAGGTAAAATTTAAGAGCAGTTATAATATTACACTACTTATTTCAGACTTTTATTACAATTAATATGCAAATGATGAAGTACTTTAACTTATTCCGAGTTTTGTTTCTCTTCACCCCAGTGTTTCTCATCACCCCATTTTACGGCTTAAAATAATTTCGACATATACTATGGCAGCACTATGTCATTCTAGAAAATAAAGAGTAAGACAAAAAACCTGCACTGTTCAGTATACCACACCTTCTCATAGATGAATCAGTACGCACAACACTGGAAAATCTAGCCACAGGCTGTTTCATCATGTAAGCAAGATGTATAAATTCATTATGAAGACATACAAGAAGAGTTAATACAGCTCTGTACTCAAACACTGTCAATTAACGACCATCATCCTTACAGACCAGAAATTACAACTTACATAAACTCGTAGGGATTAAAGCCAACATGCAAACCTGCTGCCCATGAGGGGCCAAGTTTTTCATTATGGACCCTATCAATTCATCTGCCATGGAGAACATATTAAGCGCACATGATAGGGAAAACATGCGATAGTTAATGAATTCGTGCCTAGGCTCACCATGATTCTAAACTTTAGCAACATTACATTCGCATCACACACGGGTAGGTGAGGTGATTACGATCTCACCTTGGCAATAAAGGTACCAACTTTGCATAGAGAACTGTTCATTTAGTCCTTTATGAGCATCCAAATATGTCCACTATACTTGGAGTGTTTATCAGAACACTAAATGAAACTTTACCACCTTGTTTCCCAATTCATTGAACGCGTCGTCATCACAACCGGCCCCCCAGGACCACTTTCCCTTGGCCTTGCACTGTGCCGCCAGGCTGTGCCGAAGGTGTGTAACACTACAAGCAAGGCCGAGGGAAGGTGGTCCTGGGGTTCAATGAATTGGCTGCTGACGATGACGCCGAGAGTCAGTTCATGCCTCGCCGCCGAGCAGGCTGGTTATTCCCAGGCCATAATTATTTAGGCCCTGGTAATGTTATTGACGATGCTGTCTGTACCTGTGGATATTGATAATGCAATAGCACGATAACATGATATAGAGTATAGTACTACTACAGGTCATGAAGATATTTGTCGTGCAGATGAAAACGCAATTGTTAATTTCATTAACGATTATCGTTCTACAGGTAATTGGCATTCAGTTATTGGTGCAACAGGTCTCGGACTGAAATACGGTGTAGAAAGTATAACAGGTGTATTATATCCTAGTGTGCCTAAAATTTCTCCTAAAGGACAACGAACGAGAGCTGATTGGAGGGCTATACGTAATAACAATAAAAGTCGTGCTGGACGTAAAACTTTGGGATTAACGAGTAATCGGAAGCAGATGGAACAACCTGGTAAACGAAGTTCTCAACCAGACGATCCCGCACCAGGAACGTCATTATCTAAACGTCCTGCGGAGCAAGACGCTGAAGCTGGTCCAAGTAAACAGACTCGGACAGACGACTTCGATTAGGAGGAATCGTTCAACCTCAACATGTTGGAGGACGATTGGACTGAAGCAAATCAGGCGGATGCTGCAGCTGCCATGGAAGTTGTCGACGCTGGAGATGTATGTGGGTAACGCAACGTCATCTGCAGGTGGTATAAGTACTAAAGGAGCTCCAGGAACATTGTTAATGTATAAAACCCCACATATGGGTTCTAGAAATATATGTATTTCAAATGAATTTATGTTAATATTGTGGGGTTATATGAAGAGTTTAAGATTAGTGATGTTCGTAGGGGACAAATGCTATTGACTAGTCTAGCATATTTACCTGTTGAGATGTTACCATTTTATATTACAAAACAGCAGTATAGTGAATTACGTGGTTGATAAAGTACAGATATTGTTAACACCAGTCGGTGAACAGACATATTTTAATACAGGACAAACTCTTGTAGAACTGCATCAGCATATCATTACGTGCAAGGTATTTATGCACAAGGTTTAAATAAATATTTTCCTATACATCCTCGTAAAGCTATGTATCGTGCAGCCAATAGTATTGAAGTAGGTACATCTGACTTACCATATTATGATAATGATTAAGTACAACGTTTATGGGGAAATGGTATAGGTGATTATGGCACGACAGATTATCCATTATGTTATAAGTTACCTCGTGATACTCCATGGTATACACAATTATTATACGCAAATGGAGATCATATCGGGCAAGTGGCATCCCCTGGACATTATGATTTGCGAAGTCACTTAACGGACTTAACGTGGACGGATGCTAAAGAGCAGTCATTTATATATTCTTATAAATACAGTAATGGTTTAATAAAGGTTCCACCTTCTAATGCGTCGTGTATGTTAGGAACTAAAGGTCATATTGGTTTTAGTAGTTGGGCAGCTAACACACATCGTTCTCAAATTGCAAACAATCATTGTATTGCTGGTAGTCGAATAACTGACATACAAATGCCGCGATATCCAGCTATAGGTCCAGGTGGTGCATTTTTTAATAATTTGCCATATGGTAAAATTATCGTGAAAGCATATGTTTTCACTTACTTAGCTGGTACTCGTGATACGTACAATCAACAACCTAGTTTGCATTTAGGAATAATGCATGTTCGTTCTAATAATCTAACCGCACCTAATGATTTTGTGAACTGTTCTGTATATGTTAAAGTATCAACGAAATGTTGGATAACAGAAAATATGGATTCAACAACTACATTAAAACAGTTGAGTTAACATACCATGCATTATTATGGCGATCCCAGTACGACAAATAATCCTAATAACTATTATCATAATTTTAAAGAAGAAAATGTATATTGGCAAGGTACAGGAACAGCTCCTGTGGCAGTTCAGGCTCGTGCGGCTGATGCAGGGCCTATAGTTATAGAGCAGGAAGTATCTTCAGATACACCAGCTTCAATGTTAACTAAATTTCAAGACTTGCAAACTAGTATTGATGATATTCATAATACTATTGTAAATGTGCAGAATACTATGCGTACTTCATCTGTTAGTGCAAATGAATTGGAAATTATTCGTTCACATATAAATGGTATTGAAAGTAATATCGAAAAACTTCGTACTGGTTTAAGTAGGAAAGTGGATAAACCAAAAGGGAAACATGAATAAAAGAATGTGTTTATATTTTTTGTATATTTATTAGAGGTGGATAGTTGGAAGTTCTGGGAAAGACAAAACATTCACCATATCCATAGACTGCCCAATGGTTCATTGTTTTGATAGGCCACCTTCTCCTTGAATGACAGGACACTAACCAGGTGAGTCCCCTCAACTTAGTAGTGTTGTCTACACGTGATTTTATAGTTATGTTTTTGGAGCCCTTGTAGACATCGGCATCACTCATTGCTTAGCGAGCACACGAGATTTTATATCTTCCTTTTGTTTTACGTTTCCCATAATATATTCCGCATATGGGAAGAAAAGTGTTCGCAATTCTCTATTGCAAATGTGGATGACTCGAACTGTTGCGTGTGAGTTTTGCAACTGGCAGATTTTTGTGGATATTTCCTGTCTGGATGTTTCGTGGACCTTTGGAGAAAATTGTTTCTATGTTCAACTTTTTAGGCCAGCCATAAGTGACATAAAAGTTTTATGAATCCACCTGGTTTCGTTTTGCCCCTTGCATTGAAGCCCGTTTGTTACACATGTGCTCTAGTGCTCTGGTTTTTGCTACAGCATATAAAGCTGACAAATTTCCCCCAAGTGCCGATCGTCAGTTCATGCACGAAAGGTGAAGTCACATAATTAATGCTAGGATCGGCGATTGTGACATCTTACCATAACTTTACCAGAACTGACGTTCTTGGCGGGGTATATCCGTGGATTTTCGCATGCGGGAATCGTGCCAGACGATGTCGCTGATCGGCGAGTTTTCTCTGCGATATCCTGTTTACACTTCCCTTAATTCTGGCACTGTTAATACTTTATATCATCCCTCACCAGCGTTAAAAACCTAGATGTTAACCACCGACTAAAATCTCTTCACTCACCTAGAACTGATGAGATAACAGTTCAGGAACATTATTTTTACTTTTCTCCAGCCAAGCTTGATGCGTTTCAGAAAATAATTTACAAACTATTTCCAGTAAAAAATTATACTTTAGGGAAGTTTTCGCCTAGAGAACCAAGACGAAACTGCACCTGCGCATTATACAAGGAAACACAACATAAGCCTTATCAATATAATTGAGACCCCAGAGATACTTTGCAACTTTCTCGCAGTCAGAATCCGCGCAGCAAATAAGGAGGAAATAAAAACCACATTATGCCTGAAGGCACTGCAAAACAAACAGCGAGAATTCCATACAAACAGGCAACACTGACAGCAATACAAGCGTCTGGCCTTGGTAACAGTTTTCTCCTTACCAGGGCATATATCCTATTCAAAGTTGTGATTACATCTTTGACCCACATCATGGATCTCTCATTAGACCAAGGTGAATCTACCAGTAAATGTTACTCAGCAATCTGGGTGTTACTAGACAGGGCTGTGCGTACAATGAAATGTCGAAATCGACATCGACATATTACGCATGTCGATGTGTCGGTACATAATTTTGAAAAAAAATTGTTCGAAATATCAAGGTCCACGTGTATGTCGAGAGCTGATATCGAATAACAAGATGTCGAGCGAGAGAGATGTCGAGAGTAGAAAAAAATTGTTTTTTTACTACTTATCTTCCACGTTAAAATTTGCTCTGTAAAATGTATTTTAAAAGTGATTATCAGAGATAGTGAAATAAGAAAGATTGAATTTTAACACATCTTTCCTTTAGTTCATAAGTAAATTATTTTTTTTTCACTGGCATTGATTTTCGTGGATTGAAATAAAAAAATTTACTTACAAGTACAAGGCTTCTTCTACATACCTTAAATATCAGTGCAGTGTAGTAAATAACTGCATCTATTCCACTCAGTTGTTCAAAAAACATAAGACCAATGGATATAGATAGAAGTTTCATGTTATGTTTCTTGAATAAATCCCACATATTTCCAGTGTTCTTTTCAGACTGACTGTGACTTTCTCGTATATTATTGAGCTCTACGTCAATGTTTGCTTCCTTGCTTCTAAGCCACTCCAAAGCAGTTCGGGCTTCTGCAACTTTACCTGGAAAGAAATGTTTTTTATAAAAATATCATATTTGTCTAAATTGAGCAGATATTCACATTGTTCCAACACCCATTTCCAAGGCATGTTAGTACATAGATTTCGTAAGTTATAGTACTGGTACATACAAAGTGACAAAATAATTAATATTAATTTTCATTATTTACATGAATTCTTTTTCAAATCAGATTACAGGAAACCCGTGCATTTATTTATGTAAAATAATTATTGCAGCACCTAAATCTTCACATTTTGTGCAAGACTCATGCTTAAGAGTTAGTGCACGCTAGCTTTTTTACGTTCGAGGCATGGAAACAGGGAAGGCGCTAAGTCGAATATAACGCGTTCGTATAAACGGTTTTACAGCGGGATTTCAAGAGATGACCCTGTTAATTTATTTGTGGAAATATTTGTTAATGTCCAATGCAGGTTCTTGCGATTTTGTTTCTCGACTATGGGACACATATTTTGGACATCGCTGTCACTTGTGGCAGATACTGCCCTCCTGTACCTGATCCCTAAGGCTTAACAGGAGACAACTTACAGATCGTAATACCAGGGGGATGCCACCCACCCCGGTTCAGTCATTTTGTGGCCAGAGCAGTCATAGCCATACAAACTTGATGAAAGATAGGGTAGTTGATTACCACTATCAGAGGGAGATACGCTCCTTCCAATCGCGTTGGTGGGTAGTGAAAACCCACTCACGTAGCAACAGAATACCTTCAGGATAACTGGAGTCATCTACCTTGCCGAGGGCGAGGCAATCCTCCTCTACGAAACCGCTTCGTGAGCGAGTCCAATAAGGCGGACCAGATCGTGACCCAGGGACGAACCCTAAGTCTACTCCCTAGCGGGAGTAATACTACTACCACTCAGAGTCCAACCTGTGATCGGCTCTGATTACGCTGGGACTTCAGACCGATCCCATGAGTACCTGCGAAATACCATGCATCCGAGTTTACACCCGAGTAAGTGTCCACCTTCCAGAGCTCCAGAACCCCTTCTCCAGACCAACATTGCTCGAGATCAGCTACGCAGGACACTTGTGCGTGCCTCGGTTGGGACATGCAATCTGTTCGTATGTTGCACAGCAGGCTGGGGCATCCGTTCCAGCTTCTGGAAGCATGGCCTAAGACTACCCCGCCGTGGATCTACCCCTTGTGCACAAGGGGGGGGGGGGCCACCACTTGCCCAGTCTTCGTTCTCACTCCGTTAGCCGTAGTGCAAGCACTACGTTTCCAGCCCTGACCACGAGGAGGTGGAGATGGACTTGAGTGCGAGAGGCTATATAATTGCATCGCACCACATTGCAGGTTGTGATGGTGGCAGGGGTGGAGGGACGGCTCGACTAGGTACAGTTGACGACTCGCATCTTCTGCACCAAACATCCACCGGAGATATTTCCATGATAATGAGGGACACGGTTACTAAATGTGAGGGCGAGCTATGGGACACATGTCTTATTGACATCGCTGTCACTTGTGGCAGATACTGCCCTCCTGTACCTGATCCCTAAGGCTTAACAGGAGACAACTTACAGATCTTAATACCGGGAGGATGCCACCCACACCGGTTCAGCATTTTGTGGCCAGAGCAGTCAAAGCCGTATAAACTTGGTAAAAGATAGGGTAGTTGAATACCACTATCAGAGGGAGATACGCTCCTTCCAATCGCGGTGATGGGTAGTGAAAACCCACTCACCTAGCAACAGAATACCTTCAGGATAACTGAAGGCATCTACCTTGCTGAGGGCGAGGCTATCCTTCTCTACGAAACTGCTTCGTGGGTGAGTCCAGTAAGGCGGACCAGACCATGACCCAAGGATGAACCCTAAGTCTACTCGCTAGCGGGAGTAATACCACTACCACTTAGAGTCAAACCCGTGATAGGCTCAGCTTACGCTGGGGCTTCACACGATCACCTGAGTACCTGCGAAATACCCCAGTTTGAAATATGAATAGTAGGAAATAGCCGAAGTTAGGACAGAGGGTTAAGGTGGTGGATGTCCGCCATGTTGGATCGGTCCACCACCATTTTGTTTTGCACAGGCAGCCATTATGTTTTGCATGAGGCGGCCGATTTGTCATGTGATGTCATGTCATGTGGCATTTCATGTCACATATGATATGTGACATATGACATGTGACATATGTCATGTGACATATGACATGTGATATATGTTATGTGAAATATGACATGTGACATCACAACCTCAATCTTGTTTTCGACTGTCAGTTGTTGACGGGAATTTTTCCTTCGAAATTTCCCTTATTCAAGGTTAAGACTGTTTACACCATTTGCTGCTAAGCGGTGCTAGCGTCGCCATGTTTCCATCGTTGGCTGGTAGGTGGTGCTAGTATCACTACGTTTCCATAGTTGTTGCTAGGCGGCGCTGTAGTCAGCATCCGCCAGGTTTGTTCCAATGCTTACATCATGAGAGTGCTCTAGTTTAGCTGTCGCTGTTAAGGGCGAAATCTTGTGTATTTGTGTATGGGGAAATGAACCTTATGATTTTTTTGAACTGAGACTACACTTAAAAATCTAACGCCAGTGATTGGCTTCGAAATTGCAATCTTTATGTCAGCAAACATATGCTCTAGCCGACTGAGCTACAGAGGCATTGACAAAAGTCGTACTTTAAATGAGGTACATATAAAAATAACTTTTATTATGCTAACACGAGTTTATATGACTTAATTTCGTACAGCATAGTTTCTTTATGTAATTATATTTAAAAACTTCTAAATGCTATTTTTTTAAAATTTATTCTTATAGTAACTTCTCAATAGGATTGTAATATAAAATATTTTCTTATAAAATAGGCATGTCTTACAGGATAGGCATGTCATATAGCATAATAAATTTCGTGCGCGCACTCACATAAACAGAAAGAACGCACGCACATAAGCAGTAAGAACGGATGCACATAAGTACGCATGCACAGTAGCATGCACGCATGCACACAAGCAAGCACGTATGCATATAAGCACACACTTAAGCACGCACATACATAAGCACGCACATAAACACATACATTATTTCCAAACTCATGGTCATATGTAAATGGAATTTAAAATGCAAGCATGCAATCGTGAAACCTCAAACCGGGCAATTAAATAATTTTCAAATGATTAAAATAAGTTAACGCATGAAACCTCAAAGCAGGCAATAGAATCAATTTTATATGGTTCAAATAAATTAACGCACGAAAACTCAAAGCGGGCAATTGAGTAATTTTTTATGATTCAAATAAATGCATGCAAGAAACCTCAAAGCAGGCGATTTATCCATTTTTATATGATTCAAATAAATGCACGCACGAAGTCACAATGTGGGCGATTGAATAATTTTTTATATAATTTAAATAAATGCACGCACGAAACCTCTAAATCATATTTATATGATTCAAATTAATGCATGCACGAAACCTCAAGCGGACAATTAAATCATTTTTTATGTAATGCAAATAAATGCACGCACGAAACCTAAAAGCTGGCAATTGATTCATTTTTATATGATTCAAATAAATGCACGCTGGAAACCTCAAACCGGGTAATTGAAATATTTTATATGATTCAAATTAACTCACGCACGATACCTCAAAGCGGGCAATTGAATCGTTTATTATATGATTCAAATTAATGCACGCACGAAAATTCAATGCGGGCATTATTTGTTTAAATAAATGCACGCAAGAAACCTCAAAGCGGGCAATTGAACCATTTTTATATGATTCAAACTATTACATGCACGAAACCACGAAGCTGGCAATTTTTTAATTTTTTATATGATTCAAATAAATGCATGCACGAATCCTCAAAGTGGACAATTGAATTATTTGTAACGTCCTAAGCACTACACGAGTTCATGGTCACTGCGGCGATGCCACCTGAGTTCGTCATCGCTAGGCCCCAGATGGTAGATATCCTGAACCGTGAAGGGGCGGAGGGGATTGTCGAGTGCCACAATTAACAAGAACATATGAAGTATCGGTGCGCCTGTTTCTTCCATTAATTAATCTACTACAGTTCCAAATACTTAGAGATTATGGTACATCGCGTAAATATTTTGAGCTATTATATCCCGGAAAATGCTACAGTTTCTTACGATATATATTATTGTCTTTTATATTTCTGACACAACATAGCTGCCTGCAGACCACTAACAGACATCGAAATATTACAATAGTCCGGATTATTACTGGCTCATTCAAATAGGGTAACCAGTTCTACGTACACTAAACAAAAACCAGCAATCTTATGGTAAGATGAACGTACATTGAAACCTAGCAAACAGTTAAGTTTTTCCGTGATAAACCATCATCTCTACACATACTATACAACAAGGGTGTCACGTCATTGCGGGGGCACTCACGTGTGCACGCCGGCGGCCTGTGCAAATATCTCTAAAACTACATACGACACTGACTGACAGCTCTACTCATACTGCCATAACTATGTATGCCTTAACTGACCGCTTTACTCGTGTTCTCCAAACATCGCACCTACGTCTATCTCTGCGAACTGCTAGCTATCATCACGTCTAGCTCCGCGGGCGTCTGACTAACAACTGACTCATGCTCACAGCATGAAGGGGGGAGCAATGGGGCACATCGCTGACCTCTCAGTTGTCACCTGACGACAACTGGCCAACGGCGAGCAGCGAGCTACTGGGTGTACTCAAGTTGTACACAGTACGTTGATAGATGTTTCAAAGAAAGTTTGCAAAGTGGGTAATTAAAAAACTTGCATATGTCATTAAGAAATCTGCAAATAAAACAACACTGTATATTTTTTTTAGAGATATCCAGTCCTCGTAGAACACGACTTCAGTAAAAAATCTAAATAACTTGAATTATGAAAAAAAAAAAATAATGTAATACAATCGGCTGAATTTATTCAGAGATATCAGGGACAGAGACTGTATGCAAGAGGGGTCTAATACGACAACTTGGATTTTTGCCAGGTTGAACACATTAAAGGTGATATAATGCACATTTATAAACAGCGAATTTATTTCTTCGTCTAGAGATATATATTTCAGAAACTTCGTAGGTTATGACTTGTGAACTATTTCGTCTGACACGATTCCCCACATGTGAATATCCTGGGGGACAGACCCTTACAGAACCTGCATAGACTTGACAGGGAGGTGAGCTCTGTAACCGCTGTAGTATTTTCCTGTCTCTAATCTCGCAGGAACTATTGACCCTGCAATTTAATAAACATTACTGTACAACCCTAAGCTAATTAATATAATATATGCTAATATTAAGTACACCTTCGTACAAGCTGATAACATTAAATATGTACATATAAACTAGTAACCAGTAAGAATAACTTGTTATTTGTTCGATAAAATATAATTCTAAATTAACTATACGATGTAAAGTTGGGGTAAAATCGACAAATAAATTACGTCCCTGCCTCAAGGAATAAACAGCGGTTGCTACATTAGCTTTTCAGTTAGATGCAACAGTTTAATGAATTTCACATAGAAACTAAGGCATGGTAATAGGTATTTTAATTTCCATTACTTTTTAACTAAGTTTAATACATAAACCCCTGTATACCGTCTTTAAAACAGGTAAGATAAATTTTTTACAGTTTCAAATGTCTTCTTTCGCTTCAACTGTATATATATATTTATATATTTATTTATTTATATTTATATATATATAATATGTTCGTATTAATTTTACTACTGTCAAGTAGCTGTCACCGGAGTCACATATATTAATGTAGAAAAATGTGTAGCAACAAATACTAGTTGAATCTATGTCCAGTGAAGAACTGTTCAACTGTGCACTGCAGCAGCAAACAACAGACTACTGTAACTATGCTTTTTGTTACAAGCAGAACAAACCGGTAAAATCATTTATGTTTCTGTGCGAAGTTTATAGTGAAACACGTATTGAAGTCAAAAGTTATGTGTGTGAAAGAAGGTATGTGTGTAGCAAGTGCTACAAACGAGCCTGACTTAATTATAATGTAAATATCCACGCCTCAGTCGCCACCATATGTGTGCTGTATTCTGCACTAAAACACAGCTTTTAAAACGTGACAAAACAGAAACCTTGACAGTATAATATTCTCACACACACACACACACACATATATATATATATATATATATATATATATATATATATATATATATATACATATATATATTTAATAGGAGACGTAAGTTATATTAGCCCCTGGCTGTTCTCCTTACGACTAAGTCTTAGCTAACGACCTAGCACAAACTGTATTTTATTTTCACGCATCACATGCTCGTATGATGTTGAATGTTTCTGTATGATTTTTTATAACTTAGGTTTTTTCCTCAATATTTGAGACTGTGCCGTCTGCATTGTATGTAGATTCTTAGCAGAAAACTAAAATTAACTCTAAATGAACAATCAATTTTGTACTTTTTTAAAATCGTATGGGAGATTATTCAAAACAACCGGAATAATATGCGACTTGAAATGATCTGTTCACTATGACTATGACTAACGACTGAAATATTTTTTTTTTCATTTACCAAATTTTACGTACGCCAGGGTTTTTTCCACCCCATATTTGAATCTGTACACTATAAACGTTTGTGATAATCCCCCAGTCAAAAATTAGAATAACTTCTGTAAATAAGCAAACGAAATCGTTATAATATCTTGTTAGATCTGTCAGTGAAAAATTTCTGTAAAAGACAAAGTTTCGTTCTTTATGTAAGTTAATTGCTCACATTCTTTTTATAAGTTATTTTACCTCAGTATGCCTGGGACAATGCATTGTTGATTCTTATCGAGATAGGTATTTATGAATAGTATAACACAAGTCATTTTACATGTGATTTTTATTTTTTCAGACATAAAACTGAATACACTCCATTACTTTTCTACTGTAACAAGTAAATACACATACATTTATTGGCACGTTATAACAAAGTTTTACTGATGAATTACACTTTGCTAGAACAGTTACTGATATGAGCATTCAGTCTGCTCTTATTGTCATACACAGCATCACATATACTGCATGGGTACACTTTATATGACGTTGCAAATATGTCATGACTTCACGCATAATCGCTTCGTGAAAACAGCACCACAATACTTGCACTGATGTTTAGCTGATCGATGCCTTCTTCTGCAGTTTGCGGTTGTTTGCGATGTTAATTCCTGTATTGCAACGTAACAACTTACATGAACATCACATTACATGATTTTCTTCACACAGGCAGCATGCTTAAATAAGTCTTTATAGCTATCGGCTTGAAGAAGTTCTTGCTGTTTGTCTTGAGGTCTGCGATAGTCGTTTGATGCCAAACAGTTCTTGACATGGGTATTCAGTCCGCTCTTATTTGCATACACACCATCGCATCCATTGCACAGGTACATTTTGTATGAAGTTGCGAATAAACAATCACTTTCTTCTTGTCTTCCCGCATTATCGCTTTGTCTAAACACCTTGCCGCAATATTTACAATCAGTTCCCGTTGTACAGGGTTGATATTCGCTATCCGCATGTTTCGCTGCATCACTATGTATATAACAGATAGTTCCAACGTAGATATTCTCTCCACAGCATCCAGAAACAAACTGACAACTATTTATACACTATTTACTCATTAAATACTTTTTAACACATGTTTTAAAGGTAAGATTTTTATAACAGTAGCAAATTATATGGTCCAGACATACAGTCTTGATTAATCAGTTTGTATATGTCTGCAATTTTTCTTTGTCGAAATATCAACTTAATGATGTAGCTGTTCCATGCGATACGATTGTTTATTACTTGATGCACACTATAGCATTTGGTTGGCGCAAGATGAATGGCGTAGTGTGCGCCGCTGTTGCTTCTGTAGCGACTTGAACACTATTACCCAATAAAAAATATATTGTTTAGTGAAAAGACTACAGTAGTATAATTTGGGGGAGTTTGGCACATGGGACCTGGGATAGGAGCGTAGGAGCCGCTGATGACGTAACCACCACCATCTTGGATGATGTCACCACCGCCATCTTGGATGACGTCACTGCCGCCATCTTTGATGACGTCACCGGCCACCAACTTGGATGACGTCACCGACCGCCATCTTGGTCGACGCCACTTTCAACATTTTCAAAAATTTCCAAAATTTTCTGAAATTCAATAATTTCAAGGAATTCAAAAATCAATAAATTATATGCCCGCCATTTTGTTTCCGGCATCCATCTTGTTGGCAATACCTAACGTCAATTGTTTTACTTAAATGTAGTCAACATTCTTGAAGGGATTTCCTCCGAGTCTTCCGAAATTTTTTCTAATTCGCATTCTTACCTACCCCCACTTATACCTCATAATGTAAAAACGTATTTCTAGTAAAAATAAGTTAAGTAATTTACATTACCACAGCTGAACGGGCTCCATCTCCCCATCCTCAGCTAATAACCTAAACCTGACACATATCTTAGCAATCCCCAAACTATTACCATGAAATCCAATAAAATAAAGTACAGGGGTTTTCTCCGAGTCTTCCGAAAAATTTTTCTAATTTTCATTCCAACCTTACCTCACTTTCACCTCATACCATAAAACATCTCTTTAACAAATTTAATTTAAGTAATGAACTATATCACACCTAGGCAAGCTTCCCCACCACACCCCCTAGCTATTCCCGAACGATTTACAATAAACCCAATAAAGCATAGGGCATTTTCTCCGAGTTTTCCGAAAACTTTTCTAATTCGCGTTCCTACCATCCACCACTCATACCTCATACAGAAAATATTTTTTTATTAATTTTTAAAAAATAACCAACACTATATGCCTGATGGGGCTTCCTTAGTACGCCACCATACTTTACACTCAAGTCACTGGCAGACACCTACCCTTCCCTTCATTATCACCAACACTTTTGACCTTCACCTTTCTTCCCAAGTCACTACATGCATGCGAATCACATGCTCATCACGTGACACTCCTCCCCTCCATACCATGATGTCATCCTATACCACCTTCCCCTCCTCGCCGAGTCAGCACATACATGTGTCGCAGTATGGCGCAATACTAACCTTTGGACTCCCCCTCCCTCCCCCATCACATGACTCATCACATTCCTGAGACGTGACATCATATTGGTGTCGCAACATGGCACAACTCTGTAGGTGACTTTCAACATCTTTCTCATGAGCACATTTTCCTCCCCACAATACTCCTCGCTTCACCCCTTCTCGCTGTTTCAGCAGATTACATGTTTCACAGTATGGTGCAATACTAACCTTTGGACTCCCCCCTTCCATCCCTGTACCGCCGAGTCAGCACATTCCTAAGGCATGATGCCAGAATGTGCACTAGCCTGGACACAGGTCCAGCATCCAGCCGGCGAAGGCTTCTAACATGAAGAGAATGAAAATATTTATAAATTTACAACTTTATATCTCTATATTATGCTATTATATGCTCGGAATTGAAAAGCATGTACACCGATGTATTTTATTTTTTAAATTTCTTATATACATTATTATATAATCCAGTTTTTTTTAATCTTCCTATACGTTTATATATAGGCATTACAGTAATGACAGTCTCACGTGGAATTTACATGCTACAAGTAGGTTTTCTCAGGTGTCTCCTATTTCATCCTACATATTGCAGCGCCCTCCCTCTTATGGGCTTGGGACCATCAAAACCCTGTATTCAAACCTGTCACAGAGTTCTGGCGGGGTTACGCCACATTCAGTCTTCTCTCTCTCTCTTCTTGAATATCGATTTGTTCATCTTATATACATATTTACAGTCTTCCATCTCATTACAACTAGTATATACATATATAATACCACAGCCAGGAAAGGAACTAAACATCTACTACGTATTTTCAACTAAAAATTATTCGCTAAACTACATGTAATATCCATATGGTAACGTGTGGACACCGTCTTCCAGTACAAGACGCTTGTCGTCTGTCGCTGTTAGTGCTAACTTGTTCATGCACTCTGTAAACAGCCGATGCTCATGTGGCCTTATGCTTTGCACATTTACATGTTTTGGCTGTCTGGAAACCAAAACAACCTTGAAGTCCTCGAACGTTATTTTGTTTTTAATAACACATTTCTGGATCCCTTTTGCCCTTTTTATTGTCTCCTCGCTATCACACTTAAAGCTGTACAGTTTGGCTCTGAGACCTATAAACTCCACCATTACCTTGTCATTACACTCATCTTTGAACTTGCCGACAACTTTCTTGTTTGTTGGTGAATAGCAAGGGTGGGTGGGCGGATATCCAGAATTATCGAACTCATTTAATAACTCTCGTTCCGACAACATGTCTGCATAAAAGTCACCCATTCGTATCTCGTACAAAAAGCTGTCTGTGTCCATATAAAGGAGTTCCACTTTGTCGTCATACTTGGCTCGCATTACGTCATAATGGAACCGGTACATGAGTGTCTTCGACAGGTCCAGTACTGCCAATCCAGCATATATTGGTTTGTCGAACAATATATGCTCATGTTGTAGGTGTACTAGGGTAAAATTTTTGTCGTAAATCGTACGATCGAGAAATGTTGATTTAGCTATTAGTTTCCTAAGTCGCTTCCCATTACATACCAGCTCCATCTTTTGACGCTTTTGTTTATTCTCCATCAACTTGCCAAAAGTTGAATTGACGGCTAACTTGAAGAACTCCTTTTCAAAATCGGATGTGGCAGCTTGACGCTTAGATGTGTTCAGATCGATGAATGGTTTTAACCACGCACACTGTTGAAACTCGAGAACACGATGGACTTTGGTTACTTTAAGCTCATGGTTGACTGCCTGCTTTAAGTTCTTATAATGAACAATGTAGTGATGCTTATCCTCAAGAGTCGTAAGCAGTTTAGGCTGCTTCGAGCCCGGAGGACACTTGTTCACTGGCAGGAATGGCAGGTCCTTGTGCATATCGTGCAACTCATGGGGATACTCGACATCTACCTCGAGAATATAGCCGACAGGTCCGTCGTCTATACCACCATCACATCTATGTCAGTGTCACCCCACTTGAAGCTGCTTACTGGGAGTGGCAAAGACATGGCCAAACCATACGGATTGTTGGCGTCCAGGTATTCCAGGAATGTTGTCGACTTGCTGACATCGTACTTTTCTGGCACATACATGTTGTTAGCGACCGCATGGCGCTTAATGCATTGCGCCACACCACCACGGATCCCTTCCTCGACGAACATGTGCATGTCGTAGTCCGTGATGAGCTCTAACTTGACGCCCGTCATTCGCAACATGGCGTCGAAGGCAAAACCCGGGGCACTAACATAATGTGCACAATCGAGCTTGTATGTAACAATGCACAGCTCTCGGAAATTCTCGAAGACATCGGCTAATATGAGAACATCTGTTGTAAGGTACAAGTCAGAATAATCACCCAGCTTAGAGCAACCAAACGTCTCCCAAACAGTCCATGCATGGTCGCAGTCCTCATCGCTTATATCACAGTCTGTTAGCTTATTGTAGAAGGCCGATTTCGAGGGCAGGAAGGGCTCGTTCAACTTGTCCATATCGTCAACATAATCATAGGGGAAGACCCCTTTGCGCGTGACGAGCGACAGTTGACACTGACTGAAAAACCGTGATGCGTTTGTAAACTTCGAAGGAGGCAAATACTCAGCCAGCGATGCGAGACTTCGTGCCATAAACCTAAACGTGTTCACAAACTGTACGGAGAAACGATCACCAAGCTGTTTTGAAAACGTGATCATTTTCTCACTCGTGTGGGGAATGATGAAAATATATTTACTGTCGTATCCAAACTGCCGTACGATAAAACTCTCATCATACCACAGGTTGTGAAAAAATACCAGCAGCTTCTTTGGACGTCGTCGCAGCAGATTGCATCCATTACATGCAGCCCCTACGTAATGACCAGTGAAATGGTTGTGGTCCTTCACCTTATAGTTGACGGCAGTGAACATACAGTTACACTAAACGCGCTAAGACGAATGTTTAAAACTGGCTTTTTCCACCGATGTTAGTGGCAGCATTTTCTTGGATATAGCATATATATCTTTGACCTTATGGCCAATATCCACTATTGCCTCCATGAACTTTTCTTCCACATCATGGCCCCTGTATAGTATAGGCTCTTCAGGCAACACTGTAGTCAAATCCGCTGGTACTACAGTATTGTCGACCCTAACATATATACAAAAACTATATGCCTCGTGCTTCTGGTAGGCGTAGGTGTATGACAAGCTATGGTCAGGTTCGCAAGTATGTACAGGCTTTAAAACGGCTTCAAAGTCAGCATACACAACTATAGGTAGCTTGTCGCCATTGTGATAGTTACAAAATTCGAGTACCGGTGGTCTGCCATCGGGCCCTGGCTGTGGCATCTCGACACATGTGGGTGCGTGTGTGTAGCAGTACTGTTTATGCTGCTCTGGGCACTGAAGCCCGGCCAACCCAAATACTTGAAGCCGTTCGTCGAAGTAAGTAAAGCACCATTTACATATGTGTATTTTTTCCTTATAAGCAGTTAGCTGGGAGCGAACCAGTCGCTCAAAGTTCTTTACGTAGGAGTAATGTGCATTGTTCTCGGTAGTCAGGAGAAGAAGGTCAAAGTGAGTTTCCTTCTCCTTACTCACTTGTACAGGTACGATCTTGTCTGCACATTACGAGTACACGTTTACTGATACCTCAGGATTGTTCCTCTCAAATATCTTTATATGTCTCAGGGGTGTTGGAAACTCGATTCCTGAGAAATTAAAGTTAGATCCGAGGTCGTGGTATCTATTGTCAACCCGCTGAGGATTTTCACATGCAATATATCTTGCCAGCACTGCCCACTCAAAACACATATGATCATCAACATTGTGTGGGTGTATAACAGCATGCTTGTTTGTGATGCTGTCCGGCAAGTCAATGTAGGATGAGACACATAGGGGGTCCAGCTTATTAACACGAAGCTGCAGGTGTTTTAGAGCTGACAATGTCCATCCGGACCCTTTTTCCTTGTATAAGGCTTCCTCACGACATATTTTCTCAACACCAGACCGCATGGCACACTCAATATCACTTATCTCATATATTGGCACATTCTCTGTTTTAAAGGCTCTTTTGTCAACGCCCTCATCAAATGGTGCTGGTTTGCAATAATCACATTTCAGCCACATATTGAATTTAACAGCCCCATATTCCTGCACTTCTTGAGTCAGCTGATCAACAATGTTCTGTTCTACGTCTGACAAGTACGTGCAAATATTTTTTGCCGCCTCGCCAGTATTTGCAGTTACATATGTTTTAAGGTTGGCCTTGAATGCAGTTTCTGCCTTCCTGAACCCGTAACCATTTACCTCATCTGACCCGACAACAAACAGTGAACGATGCGGGGTCGTGACAGGGACTTTAAGTTGGCGAATAGCGACGGCTGGCAAGTAAAGTCGCGGGTGTTTGGCTGGAGGCTGTGTGGGTCCGTTACACTTCGCAGCATGTTACTTTAGTGTATCTGCTCTAGAGAACCCTTTGTTACATTTAGTGCATGTGGGGACCTGTTTCGCCGGATTAAAGTGACAACTACCTTCGTGACTTCTCGCATGACTTAGTTGTGTATTAGACCTAATACAGTAACTACAGTTCGTAGTTGCTGACTGCTGAACATTGCCTATACACCTACCTACTAAGATGCTTGTCTACATTGTCTTTTCTACTGCTCCGTGCACCGCATTTCTCGCATATCACCGCTTCTGCCTTATCCGGATTACAAATGCACATACGTTCGTGCCGATAACAGTTTTTTCCCTGCGTGAACGAAAGGTTGCAAAAACAACACTGGTACCCAGTAGGAGAAGACATTCTTACCCCAGAGTTCATTGAGGAGGAAGCGACAGCAGCGTTGAACGGTAAAGAAGGCACTCGTTCGCCAGCCATTGTTTCACGCACCTCTCGAGATGAAACCTGCAACACCACACAATGTGATTACTAATACTACTATTCGTCAGCTGAGTAATGAGGACAGGGAGGATAACGTGAGAGACGAGTAACATCGGAGGAGCAAGAGAAAACCCTCTACACTTTACAGATACACCTATCTTTCGCAAAACATCCTACACTATTTTTTTTTAATTGACGACCGCATTAAATCATCGAAAAACCCGATCGGTTAAAGTTTATTAATTTAATGTAAATTTATATGATTAAGTTTAATAAATGGTTTAAATTATACTTGTGCAACACATAGTATACCGTAACAAGCGCTAAAGCCACTTTATTCAAAATGGAAAAAACAATATACGAGTGTTCTACTATGTTAAGGTAAACAGTATAATATTTAAATAGCTTACCGAAAAAACAGAGGTGAAAAAGTAGCGGTGAATTGAAGTCACCTCAACGATCCACAGAGGTCTCCATATGTACAGACTGGAACAGTAATTATGTTTGTTAAGCCCTCTGCATGAAATGCGCAGGAGAAACAGACAAAACAAGGAATTTTAAGTAGTTATTTATTTTATTTACCTGTAAAGAATACGGAATAAGCCGGGCACTGCAAGAGGTAGGTACACCACGACGCTAGTGCACACAAGTGGGCTCAACGGTTTTCACTCTACGGAGCTGTCGAGAATGATGCTCTAAGCAGAGAAACTGGAGCCTGTTAAACATATTGACTGGTATTTAGTATGGCTAAAGGAATGTTGAAAATTTACTACAAATATTTAACATACACCCTCACGAATAGGAACAAGTATTAATAAAAGCATGCAAAGCTAGTTTATATGACAAATATTAATTAGAAAATATATTTTACACAGCAGACGTGTTATTTATCCAGAATACGTGTAACTATTTTAAATTAATATTCTGTATTTTCAGACAATTGCTGCTGTTATATGTATACGTCTGAAGCTGCATCTAGCACCGTCATAAACTATATTAAAGGCATGCATTCTGTACCGGCCCCCGTGGCTCAGTTGGTTAGGACGTGTGTTCTCTATGCAAAAGGCTCCAGGTTCGAATCCCAGGGGGTATAGTGCGCGCGACCTTATGTTATCATTACAATTTACCAGAGCATAAATTAATGTGAAAACACATGTCTCTGAAACGCGGGTAATATGGACAGATTATATGTAATTTATTGTGCTGAATATATACGTGAAATATTTTCACATAAAAAATTTCGCATGTTACATGCAAAATAATTAAATATTAACATTGTGAAATTACCACATTAAATAAAGTGTAAAAAGGAAATTACCAAAAATTAAAAAAAAAAAATTAACAAAAAACACATCCTACTGCAAATGCACAGGGGAAGTATATTTTATATTATGTTTAGCGACCACGATCTGTGTACAGAGCCAGTGCGATAGAAGCTAGATGTCACAGACACACAGCTGGAGCGCTATCGTCACGTACGAGTAATGTTACAACCATGCATGCACTGCAGTTCTAGTCAAGGACGTAAGTCAGCACAGGCGCCAAAGTGCGCTCACTGGTGTAAGCCACGAGCCTACCACTCATCATTAAGCAAACATATGATATAGTACTCAACAAAATAGACATAAATCACCTACCTTATTAGAACTTGTAGAATGGCAGTAGACCAGATGCTGGTAGAATATAGGTGATGGCCAGTACAATCGAAGACGATGTCACAGAAAGACTGAAATGAGCTATGACGTGTTACCAGTTTTTATATTGTAACACTGTCCTCCCCCCTTCCCGACCTCATCACCACTCCATATCCCCTCCCTCACACACACACACCGCACATACATACATACATACATACATACATACATACATACATACATACATATATACATGCATACATACATACACACACACAACATAGGGAGTAGGACTTTACGACATGTGTGTAATCGCAACGTACACCAACAGAAAGTACTTATGGGGAACAAATAAACTTAAAATGTACATTCAGGCTAGACTGTCATGCTAAAAAAAATACGTATTTGTCGTAAAATAGTGACACATTGTCACACATACTGCTTGGGGCCACTAGCTCATGTACAATGTGAGGCAAGGTGTCCCCCCCGAGTAACTAGCTAGATAGTTCCCTTAAATTATATAAAGGAATATTCTACATAATTCTCTCGAAAATACTAAAATTGTTGACTACTAATAGTTCCGTAGCTTTGTAGTGGCAGGCGAGCTGCACACACGTGCCTACCGCTGCTCACGAGCAGTGAGGAGGGTCAGAGTACAGCAACACTGCACATTCTTAGCAAGTGATGTCACCACTGTGCAATGCGTGTATGACGTGCATGTACACAACGTGGTGCAATCTTTCAGAGAGCCAACAGCGTGCTGGTCAAACTTAAAACTCCACAGAACACACCCAGTGAACACATTTAATAAATGATATTTATTCAATTTTAATTTCGATAATGGTTGAAAGGGTAATTATCCGAAATAATCACTCACCGAATCAAATTTTTAAACAAATTTTTTGAAAACTAATTTAACATAATTATTTCTCTTATACTACACATATTACACATCAGTAATATGTTTTAGAATTGATTTGTACATGTAAATCACAAGTCTTTGTAATTTTAAATGTCTTTGCAAATGTGACATTTTTTAGCCACTGTTACTTTGTCGTCTTGTGTCGAGAGGCGTCGCAGCTTACGCGGTCTGAGTTCATTGTTTGTTTCAGGCACTGATTTTTCTTGCGTCATTACTGGGATGCGGCGTCGATATGGTTTCTGTGGTTTGCAGGTCTGCTTGTCCCCGGTTTTAGAAGGAAGTTGTTGTTCTCCACACATTTTAGGCATGCAGTCTGGAGCGTGTATCTCGCTGCTTGCGATTGCTTCTGGCAGATGTGCGATGTTTATCTCCTGATTTACAGTAAACTCAATTACCTGGTCCACAGTGGCTGGAAGCGGCGTATCACTTCTCATATAGTGTACCATACAGTTTCCAGGAGTACAGCATTCAATGAGCTGCTGGGAACGTTCGTATGAGGCTGGGTTGTTTGCAAATAGCCAGTGGTAGGTCCCGTAACATACTTCCTCGTATGAACGTAGAAAACCAACTTCCCAGAAAGAATATGTGATTCTCCCGTCTCCCGGACTGACACTTTCATAAGGATTTAGTGGATGAAATGGCGTCATCTTGCTCGCACAACTGCTGAACCTCGACTGATTTATTTTATTTTAGGGGTATTTATATACTCTTGGGTTGTGACATCATATTCCCAAAATGTACCATAAAAACACAACAAAGCCACCCATGCTTCTGCATTGTCACGTATAATCTTCTGAATCGTATGTTCTGGGTTCGAGTCACCAACTGTGTCTGGGTAGTAAACAGGCAGAATCACTGTAGTGAGGCATGTACTTGTTTATTTACCCCATCCTACAGAATTTTTTTATTCCTTATAAGTTTCGTGAGGAGTTACACCATTTGTATAGTAACAGGGAATTTTTTGCTGCACTTACAAATTCTCTATTAAAATTTCCTGCTATTTTACGTAGTGACGGGCATTCGTCCTGTACATCTATTATTTCCACGTCTTTTATACACAAATTACTTAAATGTTTTTTCTGTTCTCTCCCGGCTACGTATACGCTCTTGGTGTCTCTATTCAGTAATGCAGTGATTTCATCTGTAGCTTGCTCGTATGGTAGTTCGCCTTCGTTCCAGTCAAGTCCGTGAAAGTTGTTCTTAAGCCAGGTGTTTGTTTTTTTGCTCTTCATATCCAGGAGTTTCCATGGGTACGGGGGAAGGAATGATCGGGTTCGAGTCCGTCCACCATCTTCATACATCACAGCGATTTCTTTAAGTATGAAGCCGACTTGGCTCTGAAATCCTTGCAGATTACAGTACATTGTGTTAGCGACTGGGGCTGGAACTTTGTATCATGTATATATATGTTATTAATTCACTAACTTCACCAAGCCCGAGAAACAATCGTAGTTTACTATTCTGTCGTGTATAATAAGACAGTAAGCGGCTGTATTTTGTGGAACATTTTCCTTGCAAATTATTTCAATTCTACAGTCCACAGTACCATTTTGAACTCTATCGTTTTGTTTGGAGGTATCAAAAACTAGCAAAGGTGCCATATCATGTTATTTTCTCGGGTTCAGTACGGGACATGATTCGCGACTGTAGTATGCTGTTTGAAACTGCGAATATAAAGTGTAGGGCAGCATATAGCCTTCACGGTCAAACGAGGCATTCAAGTCGATGTAAGGGTAACTCTCACTGTTCAAAAATATTTTTACATTTTCGATTTTACAGTGATCGAAAGTTGATTTGTCAGCCTTAATTTGGTGTTGCTTGTCGGTCTGAAGTGCGAGTATGACATATCGTGGTTTTTCAGTGCTCGATGAAGTCTTTACAACCCAGTGATTACGTCTGTTGGCAGCTAGAGAAGGACATGTGACTAGACTCCAACTTCTGAATTCTATATCAACGACTTTTTCTTTCTTGACGTAATTAAGGAGCCTGACCCTCTCGCGTGTGCTGGGCATGACGTGTGGGACGAACCAATCTAAGGCTGTTACGGTCACTGCAGCTGGGTCTGGATTATCTCCAACTCCTAATACCGCATCGATGTGTGAAGTAGCCAGCATAAGTACCAGTTCCTGTCTTGCTCCTATAGTTATTTTCTTATAGTCCTCTGCGAACTCGAGCAACATGGATAGAGGTATGCATATTCGAAATTTCCACTTTCATGTACAGGGACCTTATAGTTATCGTCTAGACTGCAACCAACCATTTCGGCTGCAGGAAGATTGTTGGGCATAAGCGGAAGGTAGTATTTTATTGTTGTTGTTATGCCCAAGTCCCGCGTTTCATCGATAGCCACACCGTTAAACTCTTAAATAATATGTTCGAATAGGTGAAGTATACCGTTGCATACAAACATTGTGGTAGTAGGAGGAGTTTCATCGGCTTTGGTTATTGTGCCTCGTACGCGCAAAAATGATTGCAAGGAATAATGTAGATATCCTGGCGTTGTATGGGAATGCGCACTTCTCTTCCGGGTGCAAACGGACCTGCTAAATATGGTTGGTAGCAATGAAACTCATGTTTTTCTATTTGGTCATCGAATTCAGCTTGTTGTGTTATGTCGAGAACATTGTCTGCCATTACGATTCACTTTGTAGCCTTGTTCGCGGAGAAACTTGACGTTAGTAGTTGTTAGCGCAACTACGCCTCGCGAGCAACTGACCCTGGGTTCGATGCGAGGCCTACCTTTATTCACTTTGCCTGTGAACTTTAGCCATATCTTTTCAAATGTAGTCGTAGAGTGATTTCTTCGTTTCTGAAATTATTAGTTTGTCGTTTTGGTCAACCACTGACACAGTAACTTCTTGAACACTCTTTGCAACGATCAAAATGTAAATGATGCTTAGAGGCACCTCAACGATTTTATATCCAGGTCCCTCGACAGGTGAAAACTCATATATCGAGCTGCTGGGCTTTCTGTTAATGTAACTATTACTTGCCAAATTGCAGTTTATATGTATTACATTTACTGCCATAATGTTGATGGGCTGTAACGGTACGTGTGTTTGTCCTGCTTCGTATACTCAGGTTTCGAACCCTAGCATTGCACCAATCGTATCTTGTTTTGTAAAGTCTATATTTTCACTGCAGAATATTTCCGCTTTCAAAGTGTTTGGGTTACCACCTAGTTCAAATGCTATGTCTGCAGGTAGAGACTTCCTGATGAAATTAGCTGTCTCCTAGTTCGTACGCACCTGTAGGAATATTAATTTCCCTCGTTTCGTTGCTTCCTTTTAGCACATAACGAAACAATGAATTTTTATTAACTTCAATATTCGCAATAGAGTTGTAGGTTTGAAAAAGGACGAGACCGATGCTCCAGTCACCTTCTTCTAGTTCCAGAGTAGGGTAAAATGTAGCTCTCAGTTCAGAGGTATTACCACTCATAACAATTGACACAGACATACTGGTGGATAGTCATAGGTCTGCAGGGCATTTTATTATGTTTATTTTAAGCGAATAAAACGGTTTGCACATCATTGCATTTTAGATAGGTATGAAAGACACAAATGGCCGCGGTTCCACATGTTTGGTAATTGCTGGGGTTCGTAGTTGTATGTTAGTATGGTGTTGTTAAGGTACTTGCACAGCTCGGGCGGTGGACGCAAATTGCCAAAACTGTCATAATATTCGGCTCTTCTCCCATGCTTTCTGTAAGCTACCCAATGTGTGCCTGGGCCGTCTGAGGTATCCTGGTTTATTACGCCACATTTGTTTTGTTTGAGTTTCGATGGTAGTTTATTACGCATATACACTCCTCTAAAGTTTGGTATTTTTAATTTTCGGGCATAAAATTCTATGTCAATGTTCGTCAGAGGTCTTCTAGATAGGGACCTTAAGATCTTTTCGTACGGCGCATCTTTTTCTTCTTTTTTGCACCTCTGCCACGGTACAGACGACGTATGTAAAGACCTTGGCCGTTTTTTTTACCCATAGCAATTGCTTCTAGTGTACGGTTGTGACGAGTGTTTTTGTCCAGCTGTTTTCGGTCATTAAAAGTCTTCTACACTGCACTTACAATGTTTGTTACTGCACCCGCAATACCGGCCAGGGCCCCTATAGCAGTAATAAGTAAGGAGAGGAAGCCGCCCGTTTTCGTACCTCGCTTTTTTTCTCGGCACAGGAGTTTTTCTATTGGTATTTGATTTAAGTATTTTCCTAGATTTGCGCGGTTGCAAACCCATGCCCAGTTTGACCTTGGCTTTCATTATGTTGGAGACACCCCAGGCGGATTTTTTCTCTCAGAGTCCTGTATCTGGTGCTTTGCGTACCTCGTCGGCCCTGCGTGCTAGTAACTTATCGGCTTCGTGTTTAGATTCCAAATCTTTGTATTGAGCGTAAGATACATCCTGCCACTTGCAAGCTTTGTCAAGTGCGTTGATACCACTGTCACCTCGTGCTAATCTTTTCTGTAGCTTTGTCCCTGGACCACAGAACTTATAACCAGGAATATGTGCCTCAAATGGTAGATTATTTTTGAGAGAGTTGAGGATACCGCAACCTGATTTTATAGACCTTACTCCGCGAGACATAAGAGCAAACTGAGATACGAGAGTATAATATTCTTTCTTTTATACATGTTTGTTTTGGTATAAAGGAATGTAAGCAGGCAGTTAGTCTTCCCGTACATGTAACAGATGCATGTTAGGAAGCATCGAACGAATCTCGGTGTACTTAGATAATAGTATTTAGGTAAATGTACATGCGTGTTCGTTTTCAGTATATTTCTAGCATTCGAACAGTACGTTCGTTAATGATGTACTTCCGTTGTCGCCTCTGTGGTAACATATTTACGACCCTCCGCAATGTGCGCATACACGAGGCAAGTACATGTAAGATGAAAATACCTTCTTGAACGAAATTTCAGTGTGCAGTCTGTCGTCGTCAGTTTACTTGGAGTAATATTTTGAAGAGACACTGTATGATTTGTGGTTTCGGAACTCGATAGCCTTATCTAAAACAAGAACCTCAACCACGATCTAAGCAGCAATCTCAACTATTTTCTACGCTCGCTCCGCACATAACTATGCCTGCTCCACACATAACTATACCTGCTCCGCAAACAACTACGTTCGCTCTGCACACAAATATGCCTGCTCCGCACACAAATACGCTCACTCCGCACATAAATACGCCTGCTCCGCACACAAATATGCCTGCTCTGCACACAAATATGCTCGCTCCACACACAAATACGCCTGCTCCGCACACAACTATGCCTGTTCCGCACACAACTATGCCTGCTCCGCACACAACTATGTCTGCTCCGCAATCATCTCAGGCACCTCATATGTTATCACAGGTGTTGCAAGTTGGTGGTACCAATATACATATCGACCAGTAAGAGTTGAGTTTACCCATCCATATTACCGTCGAGGATGAAGTTGTTTCTTGTGAATCACGTCATGGTTTCCTATTACCTAAAACTATTAGGTGTATTATTGCTGGGCCTAGTGGAGCAGGTAAGACATGCGTACTTCTTAGGTTACTCGAAGAACCGAATGGACTTCGGTTTGAAAATGTTTACCTGTATTCGAAATCGCTCCAACAGCCAAAGTACCAACGACTGGCTCGTGTTCTACAGTCTATAGAAGGAATTGGCTATTTTCCATGTAATGACAACGAACAAGTTGTGCCACCGAGTGAAGCTAGGCAAAATTCTGTATTTGTATTTGACGATATTGCTTGCAAGAAACTGACATGTATTCAGGAGTACTTTAGCATGGGGCGCCATGCAGGTGTATTTACTTGAGTGAGACGTATTCGCGCATACCCAAGCAACTGCTCCGTGATAATGCCAATTTGTTGGTGTTGTTTCGTATGGACGACCTAAATTTAAGTCATGTGTATGCTGACCACGTGAACACAGACATGACTTTTGATGAATTCAAAGATATATATTCTTTTTGCTGGAGAGACAAGTACGGTATAATGGTAATCATTAAAGACTGTGAACTACATAAGGGTCGGTTTATCATACGTTCCCGACCATGAGTCATGGTACCATTTCCAAGTTTGGAGGTATTAAAAGCTCTGATCATGTGTACATGGAGGCTCGCATCACTAGTATTCGCAGAGACTTTTCACTTATTGGACAAAAGATTGAGAGTGTTAAAAATAAAGTAATATATGACCTGGTGACTATCGACAAGCATGTGGATGGTGTAGAAGATAGAATACGAGATTTAATTAATGTTTCAAATGCACAAAGGCATAATGAATTAATGTTTTTACAGAACACACTTATTTCGAAACTGGCATCGAAAACAGACATTACGAGACATATTAAGAAGGTACAGGACATTTGTTTTGAACGACTGGACAACATTGAGAGAGCGGTTTCTGTAAACCGTTAATAATTGGTTTTCTCTGCAAAAGTATAAATAATTTAAAAAAACGTGGTCACCACTCAGTTAAAAATGGACGACAGAACTGCATTGACAGGTGATCTCCAGCGAGCAATAGAGGCTGTACGCACAAAGTATTTACTAGCTAAAAGTAACAAATTAGCCCTTGAGGTTAGGAGAGAAGATACCTTCCGACCAATCACAAGTCGTCTCGACAAACTAACATTGCATCATTACAAGGATACAACTCCTACAGTAGACATCAAGCAGGAAATAAAGGACGAGGACCCATCAACAAATAGAAAATGGAAAAGACATACACAGAGAAGAGATACTGACACGGACGAAGATAATAGGCCTTTGATTAAACTTTTGCATAAGCGAGGCCAAAACATGTGCGTGAGGATGGGTCTGAGGCTGGTTCGCTTCTTAACCACTGCATTGCTTCATTTTCTGTGCGAAACAGCGACCCCACATATGGTCTGCAGAGTGGTGGCGATGGTAAATGGTTTCTTGGTAGTAAAGAAGTGAAGGTTTTGACTGGAGATACACTGCAAGTCGGTAAACGCACAGTTAAAAAATTAACATATGGCCTTTGTGAACTTTTATTTCGGAAAAAACCAGAGCATTTTACTGAATCAGATCTGTGTAGGTATCGACTTTAGTTGCAGTACAGTAACTCTCACTATGCCAACGATAACCCTGCAACAAGAAGATTTAAAGATACAGTGCATGAAAAATTTGTCATTATAGTCAAGCTATTTCCGGGGTTAAGCACGTCTGTCGGTACAGGCCTAACATAAAAACTTATAACCGGAAATAAAATCGACTATGTTTTCTGGGACGATCCGAATTAATTGGTTGATAGGTTGAGAATTCTCCTGGCTTCGCAGGCAGCAGGTAACTGGTCACACACTAATGAAATAATTTCCATACTTGAGGAACTGACAAAGGCTGGTTACATTGAAAAATGGTGAAATATGGGGTTTCCAACAAACTTCATAAAGCAGCTAGAAAAACTATCATAGGAGAAAGTATGTGATGAAAGGACTGGACGATACTTTTCAGTCTGACCTTATAGTACTGCAAGACTTTGCTCGTGTAAATAAAGGGATTCGCTATATTTTAACTGTCATCGATACATTTTCAAAGTATGCTTGGGCCATACCTATCAAGAACAAGACGGCCGGAGAAGTTGCAAAAGCTACGGACACCATTTTTGCTTGCGGACGGATACCTAAAAATCTTCATACAGACGATGGTCGCGAATACTTTAATGCTACTTTCCGAAAACTTATGGAAAAATATGGTGTAAACCACTATTCGACTTACTCGGGACTTATGGCTAGCATCGTTGAACGCTTCCATAGAACTCTTAAAACTAAACTTTGGACGCATTTCACTGCTAATGGAAACTATAAGTGGCTGGCATTACTGCCGAGACTTGTTTGTGATTATAATGCTACGGTTCACTCAACTACGCATATGAAACCTGCAGATGTTAAGGACGATGCCTTGCTTCGTACTGTGTACTTGAACAACAAACTGCAGGATCCCCGTAAACCTAAAGTAAATATTGGTGAACTGGTACGAATCTCCATACAACGCGGTGTTTTTCACAAGGCCTATCGCCACATCTGGTCGGCTGAACTATACAGGATAGTGCACATAAGACATTCGTAACCTCGGATGTATTATTTAGAAGATTTGCATGGTGAACCTATCATTGGCAGGTTCTATACAGAGGAAATACAGCCTACGAAGTTTCCTGATGTGTATTTGGTGAAGAAGATACTGAAACGTAAAAACAATCGTGTTCTTGTGCGGTGGCTTGGACACAAGAGACGTGATGTATCGTGGGTTAACAAAAAAGACATTTTGAAATAGGAGTTTTACTTGAGTGTATTTACTTTTTGGTAAATAAATACATGTCATTATACTACATAACATTTGTTTTCTTTCTAGTAACTAGAGGCCCCCTTGCTGTAATGCCTATATATTAACGTATAGGAAGATTTTAAAAAACCGGATTATATAATAATATATTAGAAATATAAAAAATAAAATACATCAGTGTACGTGTTTTTCAATTCCGAGAATATAATAGCATAATATAGAAATGTAAAGTTGTAAAGTTATAAATATTTTCATTCTCTTCATGTTAGAAGCCTTCCCCGGCTGGATGCTGGACCTGTGTCCAGGCTAGTGCACATTCTGGCGTCATGCCTTAGGAATGTGCAGACACCGTGGTACAGGGGGGGGAGTCCAAAGGTTAGTATTGCACAATACTGTGAAACATGTAATGTGCTGAAACAGCGAGAAGGGGAGGAGCGAGGAGTGTTGTGGGGGGAAAATGTGCTCATGAGAAAGATGTTGAAAGTCACCTACAGAGTTGTGCCATGTTGCGACACCAATATGATGTCACGTCTCAGGAATGTGATGAGTCATGTGATGGGGGTGGGAGGGGGAGTACAAAGGTTAGTATTGCGCCATACTGCGACACATGTATGTGCTGACTCGGCGAGGAGGGGAAGGTGGTATAGGATGACATCATGGTATGGAGTGGAGGAGTGTCATGTGATGAGCATGTGATTCACATGCATGTAGTGACTTGGGAAGAAAGGTGAAGGTCAAAAAAGGTTGGTGATAATGAGGGGAAGGGTAGGTGTCTGCCAGTGACTTGAGTGTAAAGTATGGTGGCGTGCTAAGGAAGCCCCATCAGGCATACAGTGTTGGTTATTTTTTAAAAATTAATAAAAAAATATTTTCTGTATGAGGTATGAGTGGTGGATGGTAGGAACGCGAATTAGAAAAGTTTTTGGAAAATGCGGAGAAAATGCCTAATGCTTTATTGGGTTTAATGTAAATCGTTCGGGAATAGCTAGGGGGTGTGGTGGGGCAGCTCGCCTAGGTGTGATATAGTTCATTATTTAAATTAAATTTGTTAAAGAGATGTTTTATGGTATGAGGTGAAAGTGACGTTATGTTGGAATGAAAATTAGAAAAATTTTCGGAAGACTTAGAGGAAACCCATATACTTTATTTTATTGGATTTTATGGTAATAGTTCGGGGATCGCTAAGATATGTGTCGGGTTTAGGTTATTAGCTGGGGAAGGGGAGGCAGAGCCTGTTCAGCTGTGGTAATGTAAAATTACTTAACTTATTTTTACCAGAAATACGTTTTTACATTATGAGGTATGAGTGGGGGTAGGTAAGAATGCGAATTAGAAAAAATTTCGGAAGACTTGGAGGAAACCCCTTCTAGAAGGTAACCTCTATTTAAGCAAAACAATTGACGTTAGGTATTGCGAACAAAATGGATGCCGGAAACAAGATGGCGGTCATAAAATTTAATGATTTTTAAATTTTTTGATTTTACGAAATATCAGAATTTTGGAAAATTTTGAAAGTGATGTCATCAAAGATGGTGACGGGTGACATCATCCAAGATGTTGGCCGGTGACATCATCCAAGATGGCAGCCAGTGATGTAATCCAAAATGGTGGCTGGTGACATCATCCAAGATGGCGGCTGGCGATGTCATCCAAGATGGTGGCCGGTGATGTCATCCAAGATGGCGACCAGTGATGTCATACAATATGGCGGCCGGTGATGTCTTCCAAGATGGCGACCAGTGATGTCATACAATATGGCGGCCGGTGATGTCTTCCAAGATTGCGGCCTATGACATCATCCAAGATGGCTGCCAGTGACGTCATCAGCGGATCCTACGATCCTATCCCAGATCCCATGTGCCAAAACCCACCAAAATATACTACTGACTACAAAGCTTTATATAAAGATTGGAAAATGTTTAGCAGAAGCAGTTGCCTTTGGAAGTTAAACGCGGTTGACGTCTGGCTTCTGTCCCAAAATGGAACAGCTTCAAGACCCCTTTTGTTTCTTTATGTCGCTATTCGCCAAACGATTTTGGCGTCTCTGATTTACGCTCGTTTCTGCACGTGCTTCGTCACTCTTCATTTTCCATCGATTATTGTCACGTCGACCAGACCTGTAGCTGGAAACACCGTCTGAAAACTGATTCCGAAGAGGCGAATGCATATGCGTTCTTTTGCCATTTATTACACGGAATGTAGCATTCTGATCAGCTGCTTTTACGAGTTTGCACGACTCGACGAGAGGGAGAATGAACCACGTGCTTATGGGGTTGCTGTTGCACATTTACTCGACGCTTTGCTTCCAATACGATGCGAAAACACGGTTTATTACCTTTTATATGTCAATAAAAGTATCGACAAAATCTCTGCTTCGAATACTGGAAACATGCTCCCCACACATGTTGCGCAAAATCTCCGGTATCGTGGTTATAATTAAAACAGTTTGTCGTCAGTTCTCTAAAGACCACAACTGGTGCAAAAATGCCAAGTATTATACCCCGGACAGTGAAAAAGTTTGCGATCTAAAATAGGAATAGCAATGTACATTCAAATATAGCTATGGCCTAAGAAAAGTGTAGCGAGTCTACAGTAATAATTATTGATTATGGCAGTTGTCAGAGAAAATACTGATGACACTTAAAAAATTAAGTGTTGTCGATTTTTTTGTTTCGATAACATAAGACTGGAGATAGTATATGTTTACAGTTCTAAACCCTCTAGTTTACAACTGTGCAGTTTATGCAACTAGCGCTTAGTACGAGGTTGGTGACAATATTGCATATCTGAACAAATTTCTGTAATCGGAACCGGATGTAGGATTCTTCCTTACAGAAAACATCAAGAAAGAAAAATACTTGTGCCGCTTATCTAAAACATTTTATTGCAATTGGGTGTAACTTCTTCTGTGCGGGGAATTTTAAGAAAGTGACATGCATAGATAAACACTTGATTTCGTCATGTATAGTAGTCTTGCTTCCGCTTTTAGGTTTCGAAAACCAAACTCTATGAAAGGAAAAGGTACATGACCTATTCATTACAACTGGTTGTGTCATTTATACTACACTGGGACTTGAAGATATGGAAATAAAATAAGGGGTGTAGTGATAAACATATGATTTCATCATGTACAGTAGTCTCGCTTCAGCAGTTAGATGACGTAAATAAACTGTACATATTTTGGGGTGATGTGCAGTGAGAAACATCTATTTCATCATACACAGTAATTTTGTCTCCTTCACCTCAGTTTCAAAACAAATATATGAAGGCAGGAAGAAGCTTGACCTATATATGTAAAAGCAAGTGTAATTTTATTGCAGCTACTATCGATCTTATTTTAAGAATACCATTAAATTTAGTTAAGGTGACGTCATGCTATGATCTGTGCAGAAATAATATGTTTTTGTTGATCTGCTTCTAAGATAAAATTGTTCGTTATGCTTGTAAATATATGTTGGATTTGTGGGGGGGGGGGCAGTGCAAAATCAATTAACATTCTTAGAGACAGACGCCAACGTTCTACTTACAGATAGCAAAAGTGGTTGTACTGATCGCATGTACGGACTTAAATTTCGTACCTTGTTAAACTGAGAGAAAGAATTTTTTCATTATACTAAATATATTTGTTAGGGTGATATTTGCTTCTGCTAAACAATATTGTTGCATGCTGTGTTTCTGAGGGCAGGCTGGATAGGGCCTGTGTCAAAACACCTTGAGGGCAGGCCTATGATTCAAAGCCCGAGTGTCTCATATCGGGAATACCGCCGAAACTATGTCATAGATACCTGTCCCAACTGCGTTTTTGCCCTGCGAAGCGGCCTACGTGACTCGAATCTCGTCCGAAACATGATGAAATGTCTAATTTTAGACCCCTGTAATGCGGTTATTCCCAGACTGTTTTAAGGAGTATAAAAGCGCAGAATTGGCACATTGGGGAAGAGTTCGCTATTGGTCGTGCTAGAGGAAGGTGCTATGGTTTTGGAGATAGACTGGTGAAGACATCTTGGTGACGTCAGAGTCTACTGTGAGGTGGCAGGCAACTACCTTCGGAGCAGTGTTGGACGAACAAAGAGGACTGCTGCGGCGGGCTGACGGGCGAAGAAGGAGGTATGCGACGGGAGTCGAACCGACGACCTCAAGAGTGAAGACAGCAGTGCACTCGGGGTGCTGCGCAGCACACGGTGATTCATCACCATGGCAGACTATTAAGGTTGTACACTGTCACTATTTGAGAGTGACTGTTGATTGGATATATGACAAAATTTTACTGTGATTTGTACTTTTTAATTAATTGATGGTAGAAATTTTTTTGCGATTTGATTATCAAAGTTAATTAATGTGTCTGTGACACAGTGGTAATTGTGTGCATAACTAACTGTGTTGAGAGAGTTATAGTTGATAACTGTTTTGTGTATTTCGTAGATTTGTGAGCAATTAAATCCAGTACTTAATTTAACTCTTAAATTTATAATTAAAAGACGTCTATCCCAAAAGAACTCATATGAATCGTCCACATGTAAAGTTTGTGTGCTCCAAACTTGTAACACTGGTGTCAGAAGTGGGATAGAGGCATAAAGTAAATTCAATCATTAATTCGGTAAATTTTAATCATTGCACACAATTACTATTGAATTAAATTGAACCGCTCTATAAATTTTAAGATTAATTTTGAATTGTAAATATGAATGATTACAAGAAGAATGTAACTGAAAAAGAAGCACTAAAAGCCCTCATTAAGGGAAAGAGTGGCCAAATAAATTTAGTTAATGCAAATGTTCACAGTGTAAATGAAAATGTTGATAAGAAAATTGAAAGTGTAAATGAAAATGTAGATAAGAAAAGTGATAGTGTAAATGAAAATGTAACTATGCAAATTGAGAATGTAGATAAGAAACTTGATAGTGTAAATAAGCAAGTAGAGAATGTTAGTAATCTTATAGACAGTGTAAATGAAAATGTAAATAAGCAGGTAGATAGTGTCAAAGAAATGGTGTACCAGGAAATAGAGGCTGTGAATGAGAAGGTAGGCAGTGTAAAGGAAGAGATAAACAATGTGAACCAGAAGGTGGACCATATAAAAATAGCATGCAGCAACAAATGGATGAGATGAGGAAGGAGTATAATGAATTTCTCCGTGGTAAAGAAGGTGGTCATCTTGTTACCGGAGAAGACAAGGTCAGTATTGAATCAATACCTGAAGGCGGCGAAGAGAAGACCACGAAGTTTGAACCAGGCTATAGTGTGGTTCACAACCAGGCAGAAAATGGGCTGCAACATGTTGGTGTTAATGCACCTGCATCGAACATCGGAAAAGGGATTTCTGTCAAGCTTGCTCCATACGATGGCTAGACTCCATGGCGAGAGTACCAAAATCAGTTCGAGATTGTGGCGACCATAAATGGTTGGTCTGACCAGCAACGTGCGTACTATCTTGCAGCTGTGCTGAGGTGACCTGCCCTCAGTATACTCCAGTCGCTTCCAGAACAACAAAGTCTGGAATACTCGACATTAGTTACTGCACTGGAGCTGCGTTCGGCGACAAGTACTTGAGACATGCCCACCATGCCCAACTAAGGAGCCGCACCCAGAGATCAAGGGAGCCACTGCAAGAGTTGTGGCAGGACATTATGCGACTCGCCCAATTGTCGTTCGAGGGGTGTCCAGAACAAGCACGAGACATACGTGAAGACAGCTTCTTCGTCGACGGGAATGCCGATGTAGATGTACACCAAGCAGTGTGTCTGGCCGCCCCAAGGACTATGCAGAATGCCCTGGCCAGAGCACTTGAGGTTGACTCTGCAAGAGGACCATTAACAAGGTGTGCTGTGAAGGCGGTCGCAGTGGCAGGCGACAATAGAGATAGCCGCTTAGAGAACACCTTGAAGAGAATGGAAACCATGATACACAGAATCACATCGAATACTCCCTGCCCTCGACAACAGGGACGACTAAGCTGTTGGGAATGTGGAGAGCCCAGACACCTGAGAGCCCAGTGTCTACAATGGCTACAGAAAAACAGAAACCAAGAGCAGGGTGAAGCTGCCCGATCTGGCCATCCATCGGGAAACATGTAAGCACCGGTCTTAAGGGGCGACAGTCGGTGACTGAGGGAGATAAGGCCCCAGTATTTCTTCGAGTACGCTCAGTGAAACAAGATTATAATGCAATCCTAGTGGAGGGCAGTCTGGATAACGTTTCTTGCTATATGGTTGTAGATACAGGAGCAACCATTACTGTTGTCAGACCAGACATCTTGGGGCTTTCTCCCCAGCAGTTAAAATGCCATAATCACAGACAAAGCTTTCTGAAGACAGTGACAGGCGAGACCACACCAGTAAAGGGGAAGAAAAAGGTACAGTTTAAGTAGGGCGACATCTGCATTAAGTACGAAGTGTACATAACCGACATAGAAGACGAATGTTTATTGTGCCTGGATGTGTTGCGCAAGTTAGAGTGCTGTATAGATACTTGGTCGGGTGTACTAAGGGCTGGTAACTGAGAACTGGTAATGATGCCATGAAGCGAACTATCCTTGCCAACCAGCTGCCAAGTGGTCTGTTGTGAGACAACTGTTTTGCCAGCATCCAGTGAGATAATCATCCCCGCACTGTGTCAAGGCAATTTTGTGTGACATGTAGCTCTGGTTGAACATATTAGAAGAGGAAGCAGCTTACCTGATGAGGTGGTGTTAACAAGAACATTGGTTTCGCCGAGTTCTGGAAATTTACCTGTTCAAATGGTCAACTTGTCGAACAGGGCAATCCAGCTTGAGGAGGGGGCCATAATTGGTATGTGCAAACAAGTCTCCCAAATAACTACAAACGACAAAGAAGCCATCAAGTCAGGCGACCCTAATGGACTATGCCAGAACCATTCACAGAACTACTATCTAGAACTGGAGAAAATCTGAACTGGAGACAAGAAAAGTCTGTGGCAGAACTTCTGAAGAAAAACAAGAAAACTTTTCATGTGGGCCACTCGACCTTGGCAGAACATCCGCAGCGCAACACCACATTGATACAGGAGAAGCTAGGCTAATCAAGCAGTCTCCAAGACGACTGCCTCTGGCTACACAAGAGACTGTGGATGGCATCTTGAAAGAAATGAAGGACTTGGATGTGATCGAGCCGTCGATCACCCCTTGGTCATCACCTGTTGTGCTAGTTAAGAAGAAAGATGGGTCCACTAGATTTTGTGTGGATTACCGCCAGCTGAATGATATGACTGTACAGCTTGACAGGATCACAATGGTTCTCTACACTTGATATGAAAAGTGTCTACTGGCAATGTAAGGTGGCACAAGAGAACAAGGAGAAGACAGACTTCTCTGTGCAAGGGAAAGGAACTTGGCAGTTTAAAGTTATGCCGTTTGAGCTATGCAATGCCCCTGCTACCTTCGAACGACTAATGGAAAATATCCTACCCCTAGATATTTGCCAAGTTTATTTAAATGATGTCGTGGTCACAGGTAAAACATTTGAAGAACACCATACCAGATTAGATTCTGTGTTCCAGAAAGTCGCTACTGCAAATCTGAAGCTGGTTCCCAAGAAGTGCCACCTGTTACAAAAGAAAGTAAGTTTCCTAGGGCATGTGGTATCCGATGATGAAATCCAGACTGACCCAGAAAAAATCAGGGCAATAAAAGACTGGCCACAACCAACAGACAGGACACAGGTGAGAAACTTTCTTGGACTCTGTGCTTACTATCGGCGGTTTGTACATGGATTTGCTACGATTGCCAAGCCACTACATGAGCTCACTGAAGCCAAAAGAAAATTTCTGTGGACCCCTGAATGTGAAGCATCTTTCAGAAAATTAAAAGAAGTTTTAATCCCCCTCCAATTTTTGGCTTTCCTGATAATGAAGGTGAGTTTATATTGGACACAGATGCGAGTGATGTAGGCATTGGTGCTGTGCTGTCACAGGTTCAAGATGGAGTAGAGAAGCCTCTAGAATATTTTAGCAAAGTGCTGCAGAAACCAGAGAGAAATTATTGTGTCACTCGCAGGGAGCTATTGGCAATAGTGAAGTCCATATCACATTTCCACCACTACTTATATGACAGACAATTAACTTTGCGAACAGATCATGCCACTGTACCCTGGCTAATGAACTTTAAGAATCCTGAAGGACAAATAGCCCGATGGATACAACACCTCCAAGAATACAATTTTGATATACAACACCGTGCTGGTCGTGCCCATAATAATGCAGATACATTAACTTGCAGACCTTGTGACGCCAATTGTCGCCATTGTGAATGGCAAGAGGAGGAGAGCAGAGGAGTGTGGTATGTTAGAACCACAAGGCTTCAGGCATCAACAGCAGATAGGAAGTTCTCTTGGACTGACGACAAGATAAGAGAAGAACAACAAAGTGACCCAGACTTGTGTCCAATACTGGAATGGAAAGAGAGCAAGGTCCCAGAGGTACTGAAGGAGCTCCATAGTTCAGTGTCAGGTGATCATTTTGGCATTAATAAAACTATTAATAAGGTTCGAGAGAGGTTTTACTGGCTTCATTGCCGTGAAGATGTCGACAGAAGGTGCCGAATGTGTGACAATTGTGCCACAAAGAAAGGTTCGAATGTCAGAGGCCGAGGTCGTCTCCAGAAGTACAATGTTGGTGCCCTATTCGATAGAATGGCGGATGACATCTTGCCAATAACCGAGAGAAACAATCGGTACTTGCTGGTGGTGCAGGACTACTTCACCAAATGGCCAGAGGTTCTTCCCATACGAATCAAGAAGCCAGCACTGTGTGTGATGCATTGGTCGAACATGTGTTCTCAAGGTTCGGGGTGGCATTGGAGCTTCACTCGGACCAAGGGCGGAATTTCGAAGCGGCCCTATTCCAAGAAGAGACGAAGATAATGGGTATAAAGAAGACCCGAACCACTCCGCTGCATCCACAATCTGATGGAATGGTCGAACGCCTAAATTGCACCCTGGAGAAGTACCTATCCATCTTTGTATCTGATAATCAAAAGGATTGGGACTCCAAAGTACCGCTGTTTCTGCTAGCATACCGCTCTGCCATTCATGAAGCAACTGAGGTGACACCATCAAGAATGCTGTTTGGAACAGAGCTCTGTCTCCCGAGCGAACTGATGTTCGGACGACTGGCGGAGGAAGACCAGATTGCATCCCCAGTGTATGCCAGTGAGTTACATCTTAAGTTGGTTCACACTCACAACTTTGCCCGGCGACACCTTAGGATCAACACCGACAGGATGAAGACTCGCTACAATAGGAATGCACTAAATGAAACATTTCAAGAAGGTCAACTAGTGTGGTTGTACAACCCTCAGAGAAAGAAGGGGTATTGTCCAAAGCTGCAGAATAATTAGGAAGGCCCTTATGAAATAGTGAAGAAGATGTTGTGTTTCGGATTGTTCGTCGAGGCTCTCAGGCGAGAGGACCTAAAGTTGTACACATCGACAGATTAGTCCTTTACGATGGACCTGAGGCTGTTGTGTCTGTTTGGAACGAACAGACTTAAGGAGAGGGCAGTGTTGCATGCTGTGTTTCTGAGGGCAGGCTGGATGGGGCCTGTGTCAAAACACCTTGAAGGCTGGCCTAGGACTCAGAGCCCGAGTGTCTCATAGTGAGAATCCTGCCGAAACTATGTCATATATACCTGTCCCAACTGTGTTTTTGCCCTGCGAAGCGGCCTACGTGACTCGAATCTCGTCCAAATCATGATGAAATATCTAATTTTAGACCCCTGCAACGCGGTTATTCCCAGACGGTTTTGAGGAGTTTAAAACCGCAGAATCGGCACATTGGGGGAGAGTTATCTATTGGTCTTGCTAGAGGAAGGTGCTATGGTTGTGGAGATAGACTGGTGAAGACATCTTGGTGATGTCAGAGTCTACTGTGAGACGGCAGGCAGCTACCTTCGGAGCAGTGTTGGACGAACCAAGAGGACTGCTGCGGCGGGCTGACGGGCGAAGAAGGAGGTACGCGGCGGGAGTCGAACTGAAGACCTCAAGAGTGAAGACAGCAGTTCACTCGGGGTGCTGCGCAGCACACGGCGATTCATTACCATGGTAGACTATTAAGTTAGTACACTGTCACTATTTGAGAGAGACTGTTGATTGGATACATGACAGAATTTTATTGTGATTTGTACTGTTTACTTAATTGATGGTAGTCATTTTTTTGCGATTTGATTGTCAAAGTTAATTAACGTGTCTGTGACACAGTGGTAATTGTGTGCATAACTAACTGTGTTGAGAGAGTTATAGTTGATAACTGTTTTGTGAATTTCGTAGATTTGTGAGCTATTAAATCCAGTACTTAATTTAACTCTTTAATTTATAATTATAAGACCTCTATCCCAAAAGAACTCATGGGAATCGTCCACATGTAAAGTTTGTGTGCGCCAAACTTGTAACAATATGTTGTTGGTAAGACCAAACTTGGAGTCCTCCAAACAAATTTATTTATTTCTCTCGACCAAATTACTCATTTAAACGCACTTTGTTTGTGCCAAACTTATATTTGTTTACTACAGGACGTCGAATAAATATTTTGTGTAAACAAACAATTGTTACAGCTTGTCAACAAAATAATATTGTTAGTTATAAGTGATGTGCTTTGAACCAAAAAAAAATTATTCGATGGACTAAATGATTTTGTTGGCGAAACTAAATCCATTTGGTTGACTTGCGGAAGATGGCTGTCTTGCGTGAGCGAAAATATGGAGAACGCTGTATACCTCAACTTTCAAAGTATAAGCTTGTGCGACAAGTAGGACATCTAAACTGTTAATCAGTATTGTTAAAGTATCTTAATTTTAGCTATCACAATTTCAAAGTGGTTTATTCGATTGATCACAACAGAAAATGCTACAAACTTGAAAAACACCGCAGCTGTACGTCTCGTTCTTTGTGCTACGTTTCACGGCTATAATTTGGTAATATTATTTGACATAATTTACATTTTCGCAGATGGAAGACATGAATGTTTGAAAATAAAGCAGTACACTCGTAATATAATATTAGGCCTAACTATTCCTATATAAATAACAATCTCATTATTACAGAGCACTCGTAAATCAGTTGGTTAGTTCATGAATAGATAGAAGCAAGCGATGGGATAGTGAATCAAATCCCGGTCCAACCATACTTTTTTTTAGATCTTAAAATTTCAGAATTTGGTCAAGATTAAAAATATATTTTCTTAGTTCTTAAAATATTGCATCTGCATTTAATATGTCCAACGAAAGGTTTTTATGACCAGCTAAATATTTGGTACTGGTAACAAAATTCAGTTATTTGCCTCAAACAAATCGAGGGAACAAAATAATTTGGCACAAGCAAACAATTATCTAATTGCCTCTATACAACAAATGATTTGGTTGATTCGAACAAATTTTGTTCGCACCAACAAAATGTTTTCTCAGTGTAATGAACTGTTTTAGCCAAGCCAATGGTCTGGTCAAACAAGTCTTATTTTTGCATATCTATCTTTAATATCACAACGTGTAGCTACAAGAGCAAATGTAGGCCTCATGGTTCAGTTTTCCATAATACTGATATTAATTTGCAGTTTCTTATGGAAATGACAATGCTTTCTCCCTCTGCAGTCTACCAGCGACGACATAAAGTATGTTTTCTTTCTCTTACATAATTATGTTTGTTGGGAACTGTAGACTCGTCAACATGGAATATTTTTCATCCGGCAAATAATTACGTCATTGTGACACCAGGTTTAAGCATGGTATATTGCGAAGCTTTACAGAAATATGAGATGGTACTTATAATAGCCATCATACAAGCGAACCACTAAGCCACGAACCATATTGTCAAATCATTGGCTGTACTACTTACGGACAATGTCCAGTCTTCAACATGCGACAAGAAACACAGTTACCCTTCTCCGAGAAGAATGTAACGAGAAGAGTGTCTACAACAAGAAGTAACAGCTTAATAATCAAGACTAAAAAGCATTGGGATGACATGCAGCAACAGAAAGGCGTGTGCAAGAACTTGGGAGAAGATGACGGCAGTCCCGTTGATCACAACCAATCATCAGTTGCAGTAGCAATAGCGTGGACTCGTTCGAAAAGTAAACGTCAAAGAGCTATGAATAGACGCTTGATTTCGATGAAAAGTTGCCAGTAATATGTATTTTAAATTTTGGCTGTGCCAACTTGCAAGTATTATTAAGTTGTTTTCGTGTGCGCTACGTCTAACCAAGAGAACAACGTATTTTACTAGCATAAATATAGTTACTGATGAATTGACTCCTCAGTTGTTAACTGATCGCTAAGGGGTAAACATCATACAACCGCATTCTCAATCAAGGAATGATATTATGAATGATGAACTACCAGTTGCTGCTCAGAGTACATCTGCAAAAGATGTCTTTTCAGCAACGAAGAATCACCACTGTGATTCCTGCAACAAGACGTTTAGTAAATCGCATAATGCGAGAAAACATGAGAAGTGGATATGTTTGAAAAACCCATCTCGCAAGCTGCAGCGTTTTGATAAGTGTCGTATGATCTTAGGAAGAGACATCGTGCAACGGGTAAAGAACTCATTCCTGTACCAACGAATCGCTATTTGAGGAAGTTTGGATCATCAAATTGCAAAATGGAGTCCACAGAAGTGAAAACTGATTCCTCAGCAGAGCCGAAGACTTCAGAATCATCATCTTACAGCCATTCATGTAGCTACTGTAACCAAACATTTTCCTGTGCTCGTAATGCAAATAGACATATAGCGCATAATTGTAAAATGAATCCTAGTCATACAGCTTACAGATGTGATATCTGCAATAATTTGTTTGCATGTGTTGATAACCTAAACAAACACCAGAAAATTTGTGCAGGGCTTGTTGCCTCTTCGAGTCAACTATTATCATCATTGCAGAAAATACATAGACTTGTAAATAATGATGAAGAAATGTGTACTACACCAACAACCTCCGATCAACATGCGAACACTGTGGACAATTCTGTGAACAATACAACATCAAGATACAAGTGTGGACAGTGCAACAAGACTTTTGGTACGACATCCAATATGAGACGACACGAGAGTAGTAAAAAGTGTGTTAAGGAAAAAGGTTATGCTTATTACACGATAACTTGTTTTAAATGCAATCTTCCGTTCAAGTGCTATGAACGAAGGTATATTCAGGATGATGAACTTTGCCATAAGATTAATCGCGAACAGGAAGCTGCATGTAATAAGGCTCGTAATGAGCATGTAGAAATGTTTACTGTTCCAGCCCTGAAGCCTTTACAGGTTAGGAATGAGACAAATAGTAATGGATTTCTTTTGAAGGAATCTGCATTCCGGGGCACTTTGAAGACTTACGTAGCAGCTAATTCGTCAGGTACATCAAAAGATATCTGCTCATTTCCAAGCGATATGAAACAAAAATTAAAAGGTCAACTTACAGAAGAACTGGTAAACCAAATGGTTCTTTAAAATATAATTTATGGTTGGACTGTGACTACACTAAACCAGAACCCCATGAAGATGAATTCTGCAGTAAAGCATTTAAGACATCAAATGTACCTTTACACGACACACAACAGATTGAAAAAAGTGTTGAAGCTGCCATACAAAAATTTTGTCAAGAGGAGAAGAAATTATCACAAAGGGTTCGGGTTGGACGCTTCAATGTGTCAATCATTTAGAGCTGTGAACATATGTGTTCGGTCCAACGACCAAATAGCATGCAGTGAGAAAAATATCAGCAAGAAATTTAATTTAAAATGTGTAGTATTCTAAAAATAAATTATCTATTGTTTGTAATACAATGTATTTCAATTAAGTACTGTAAAATTTAAATATTCAAATATTTTGAGTTTCCATATCTTATAAGTGATAGGTCATCCTGTCCTAACAAGCAAATTAATGCCTTTCACTCCAAATCTGAATTAGTGAATATTCACTGATTCATGTCAATGGATGGAGCAGTTTCAGCAAATTTATTCGGTGAGAAACTACTTTGAATGTTCTTTGAATACAACTGGAAACAACTGTGAATATTCACTAATTAAACAGTGATTATTTCACTGATTCAAATTGTTGAAACTGCTTTATCCATCAGCGTGAATCAGTGAATATTCACTAATTCAGCTTTTGGATACGAAAGACATAATGTCTGCTCCTTCCAAACTACTGTAGAAGTGAAGAAAGTCAACTTATTTGATCAATGTGCATCCGTTTTTAATGTTTTACTGTCATGCCAATCAATTGAAATAAAGTGGTCTAATAAGGTTATGTACGCCTAACTTTTCCCAGCGCAAACATTTTTCTTAATTATCTGTGTGAAGAAACACTGAATAAATTATTTTTTCCGTCTCGAGATGGTCTGATATATACAAAGTTCAAGGTTACAAGTGAAGCAGGGACGAAGATGTCAGTTCATTCTGTGGAATGCTTGTCTAGTCAAGTACAAGCTACTGACGATAATGTACGAGATTTTAAACACCATCTCAACAGACTTAATTACTAATAGATACAATTTATTACAAGTTTTCTCATAGGCCTAGTGTTTTAAACGGCAACTTTGTTTTTTTTTTATTTGGATAATATCTTTTTTATACTAGCAAGTAGAGAATTAGCATTAAATGTCAGACTATGCATAAATTATCTATTTTCATATTTTTGAGGGGTAAGAAAAATATAAGATAGCATCACACTGTTCACTTGAAGTCATGTTGCTCTGCTAGATGTCATTTTCTGATAAACTTATTTCAATTCTACTACACGATTTTGTATTTAACTGAATAAATCACGTATTGGTATGTTTAGATACCCCGACCACATCTTACCAAATGAAATGCATATTAGTAGAGCCAATGATTTTTGGTGCAAAGAATTTAGCAGCAATTTTTTCAATCCATTATGTACACATATATTTCTATGCTTCATCAGTGTGTTGGATGATTTTAACTCTCTGTGTGTTGGAGTTCGCCTTGCAAATCACTAGACGTCCTAGTGTCGCGATAACTTTTGTTCTGATTGGCACAGTCAAATGAGCAACGCCTCTGCACTAATATATTCTGCCAATAGCCATGAAGCAGACTAGCAGATACGCACGTAATGCGTAGAGACCGGAAAAATTAGCGTTTTCTTTTGGCTCCAAGCTATAATTCCAGCGACTGTAAGTTTATGTCACTTTCGCAATTGGCCCGTGACTTATTTGACACTGCCTGGAAGTCGCTCAGCCAATAGTGCAGAAGCAACTAAATGCTGGTTCATATCACTACGTCATCGAGCAGTCAGTGAGCAGATAATGTCTGCTTGAATACACAGATGTTCTTGGAGGCTCGCCTATACGTCAGGGAACCCGCGAATTTTTCTGGTCTCTAGTAATGCATTGAAACAAGTTGTTGCAAAATTTGTTTCACAGGAAATCACTGGTTAAACATATTAGTTTAATCTGCTTGCAATGGATTAACACTTTTCGTATTCTACCTTCATTCACTTGTCTGGGAAATTAAAGAATAACTTTAAGAAAATTATATTACGTATATATTTTTCAGCTGACAAAAGCGTGCGTTCGTGCAAGGAATGGGCTATAACACGTCTCGTAATCTTTAATGCCGTGTCACTAACGCTTTTAACTCATGTCATTAAATTTGTAATGACAATGGTTTGAAATAATTTAACAGTGAGAAAATATGACTGCAATGGTGATATGGTATGTATTATACTTACATACTTAAATAAATATTTTGTCACATACTAAGCTATAATAGTAATACTCGGCTTAGATTACTATGTTAGTTAGTAACTAAGAATTAATGTCTTATCCTTTTATATATCATTGAGTAGCCTACTTGGGTTATGTTATGCTGATGATTGGAAATAAACTATCTGCTTCTCGCATAACACATAAACTGTAGTATTGTGTGTCATACGTGTTTTGTTTAGTGCCAAATATGCTAAACATATAAGTAAAAAACTATGATTCTGTATTCTTAAAAACATATAGCAATTAAAATGTATAATAGTTTTTTTGGTGAATCTTAAAAAATTGCCTTGTTCAAACTGCTATATCTAGGAAAAAATAGCAACCTGGCATATAAATCATATGCATCCGGTTGACTATACATCGTAGGCTTTCAGCAAGCTAAATTTTTGTGTAATCGCGTTAAGAACCACGAAACATAACATCCCAATCTAGGCTCTGCGGAAAAATGTGATATTATTTGGACGTGCGCACTAGTCAAGCGCTTATGACTGATAAGTGAATAAAAAAATAATAATGCCTCGGGACTTCTATTAAGGATCGAGTGATAAATGAAACAAATTGTTAATTAGTTTTGATATGCATGAATTTTTAATGTGTAACCATAGTCTACGTACGTTAATGAAAAGTTGAGGCATTAATTTGATTGTTACTTTTACTATATTTACTTTAAGGATTAAAAAGTAATCAAACGTTAATCATTTCATGCGCCACTTTTTCTTTAGTAAAAACGCTTGTCTGAATAAAAATGTTTACGGTATGAAGTTATGTGTAGAAGTATTTATCCTTACGCAAAAAAAAAAGCAACAAAACTAAAGTGAACATTAACGAATCAAGACAGAAATTAAGCATGAGGCATTCGTATTCATATTTAAGTCTGTTGCAAGAAACTTAATAGTTAATAAAATGAAAAATTTGAAACATATTATTTTTTAAGTAAGACACACGCGCACGCGCACATCCATGGCGCAATGTAGCCTCCAGGTAAAAATCATAAAGTCACATAGCATTTCGCCTATAACAGCAACAACGACACTAGAGCACACTAGCAAACAACAACGTAAACATTGAAACAAACATTTACCGTCACTTACATGTCGATATTATCTGCCGCTTCCAATATCATATTCTCAAAAGATAAAGCGTGCATGTTTGTGCACTAAAAGTTCAGATAAAAAGTATCTCACCTTTCAGGGTAGAACGAGTCGATGGTGGAGGGGGGAAAGTGGACCTGCGCGCTGATGGTACTTTAGTAACGGACTAATGGCTTGGAGCGGGTAGGCGGGGGGTGAATGACCGTTACTTTGAAGTAGTTTCTCTGTCTTGGAACACGTACCTTTTGGGAAGGGGGTTAAAGTATGCTCGCAGCTTACATGTATGGGTGGAGGGGGATGTTTGTTTTTGTCCTGCGCTAGAGTTCAGCGAACCTTTTCTATTGTCACATGGCAACCGGCACCAGTCGAGGGAGGGGTGGAGGGAAGGGGTACGATAGCGGTCCATCTTGCATCTTTGCACGCCGACTGCCTTTATGGGGGTGGGGGTGTTTATCCCGAGCAACAGTACAGAGACCCCAGGTAAGTGCTATTGTCATATGGCGGGGCAAAGGACCGTCGGCCCGCTCCCAGGGGGGGTGAGGTCACCGCGTATTTATTTTTCCTACAGCAGTAGAGACACGGGGCGGGGCCAAGCGTGTGATGTGACGCGCCCTTCCCCTACATCTTCGCTGTCCCTTCCCCTATAGCAGTAGAGACACGGGGCGGGCCCAAGCGTGTGACGTGACGCGCCCTTCCCCTACATCTTCGCTGTCCCTTCCCCTACTCATACGCACATTCCCACGCCCGACTGGTAAAAAGAAATCACATGACAGGGGCGTCATTTCAGGTTTTTCTAGGGGGGGTTAGATTTTTTTTCTGGCGACAGTGACCTTGTTGCATCTTTTTTATTAATTAAGCATGTATAAATTAGATACTTTAATAATAAAACTTCAGTTTTATGTCCTTAAGTTAGCATTATTTACATTTAAAAATACAAAAAATATATTTATACACATGAAATTCTAAATCCAGGGGGGGGGGGCATTTGCCCCCCCCCCCTGTTGCCCCAAATGACGCCTCTGACACATGACATATTTACCAGTGCCGTGAGCTAAACTGTGATTTACAAACACAGTACTCATTTATGTATGTGTGTGTGATTTGAGCTTTAATATAACTTAAGTAGAATATAACGTCCATCGCGGGCAACTGCCCTAGCACCGTTTTCCTGATGGGTGTGAAAAATTAGTATAGGCGGTTCGGGATACAGTGAGCACTCAAAAAAGTCCTGCTAAAGTTCTATTATCAGCTAATTCGTATCTTTTCGCGCATAACGGCTAATGATGGGAAATATCTAACCTCTCTGGACACGTCACTTGATCTTTGCGTGTGTAAGATAAATTTTGGAGTCGGTTGGTACTTGTATAGCTAGATTAAAGAAAGTTTATTAATTATTTAAAATAAAATTTGTCGCTTTCAGTTGAATCTATTCAGTATTGTTATATTTAAATAGGAAAATTCACGGAACTATACTGTATAATTTCTCTGCCATTCATACAAGCAGTAAGGAGACTACAGTTAATGTTGAGTTATATGCAATAATGGTTAGCAAATTTTTTTTAATGTTGAATATTTATCCTGAACCGCCTAAAGCCTAAGATTTTTTTTTCCAGATTCTCTTGTAGGTTTAAATAAAATTTTACTTTTATGGGGCCAAAAAATTTGATTTTAAATGCAAAACGCACTTTCGTCAAAAGAAATTTACATTTAAAACGATGTCATAAAATTTTTAAGATAAAAAATAAATTTCAGAAGCGGATGTTTGAATGGAAGTCGAGGCAGTATTACCGCCCACTACTTGCTGAAAAATATCATGGAGTCCAGTGAATATTACGGCAGAGAGCAGACAATAAGATTTTAATTTGCTAAACCCGCCGAGGTATTCTGATGTTCGCTAGATTAATGGAGAGAAAGTAAGAATTTTTAAGTTTTCTTATAGCCACCAAAAAAATTGCAGTTGATGGTGTTATGACTAGCAAAAATTAAATCAGCCAATTTGAATTTCGTTGCTCCCAGAAGTGAAAGGAAAGTACTTAAAGAGGTATACTAATGATTAAAATCATACAAATAGCCTACATTATGGGGATTCGAGCTACGTTGTTTACAATTGCTACTAGTGAAAATATTTTACTTTTAATGTATATCTTCAATGTTTGGTTATATGTTCTGGTAAATAATTGACGTATTAACACCATTACTGACGACATTTTTTGTATCATAACAGTTAGTTGTCCTAGCGCTACTCATTATTCAAATAAGCCATTACATTAGGGGCAAAGTACCCGCCGTCTTAGAACGGTTCTTTTTTTTTTTTTTTACTGTAAGTTCCATACAAGGATTGTTAAGGGGGGAGTTAATGGAAATGATTTATTATTTTAATAATTTTTATAACTGTACGAGATATTGTTTGTTTTGTAGACGTAGATTGGCTTATTTTTCACAGCAAAAAAAATTTTCTACCGTTTATAGCTTTTGTACAGTGGCAAGACAAATGCAAAATTTGGACAAAACGGTTTTATAAAAGAAACGAAAACCAATTGACTTACAGTAACGAAATAATACACTCTGAAGGAATGTACAATGGCTACAATTTGACATGTATAAAAACATTGCATTGAAATATTTTGTATTCAAAAAATACAGAAACTTGACTGTTTGTTATTTTTAATACAGCATTTTTTTATACAAAAAAATATTCACTGCTGTTCTTTTTTCACGTCTAGACGTAGTCCGCTACACTGTTCTTCAGTGGGAATTATTTCTGTAAGTCAGTTGGTTTTCGTTTCTTGTATAAAACCAATTTATTCACATTTTGGCTTTGACATGCCAATATACAAAAACTATGAAAGCTAGAAAATTTTCGTTACTGAAAAAAATAGTCACAATGTAGGCCTATAAAATAAACAAAATCTCGTACAAGTATAATAATGATTAAAACTAATAAAATGTTGAAGGGAAACCACCCCTCCCCACTTTACTGATTTTTCGCGCAAGAGTGTTAACGAACTGTTTCAACTTTATTACTTTGGTTGATTTTTAACTAGCAAGCAACGAAAGGAATCAAGTGATATTTTACTCTGTGTGATTACATAACTAGTATCAGCAAAAGTTATCGAGCTTTACTAACTATAGACATTGTACTTATAGTTTCTAGCTAGTCGATACTAGAATATAACTGATATCAAGTAAGTATGTCAGATAAAATACTAAAAGTTCGGTTGATTTTATTTACAAAACTAGAAATTTATTACTTCGCAAACATCGATTTCGTTCAAAATTGCAAGGCATATTAACATCTACTGTGCATAGAAATTTAGTAAATTAAATTTTTCATTCATGTTTTGATTAGTAGCGTATACCGGGTCCAAAATACTTCCCGTTGTTTTAAGGTCACGGCTTTCTTCTTCTGGATTTTTCGCAAAAAAGTATTTCTTTAATCATTAAAACATTTACGCACATGTGCTTTGTGATTACTATGTATTTTATTTTCCCTCCTAAAACCAAATTTGCATGATTTTGGCTCAAGAAATGGCTTTGTCAATAATTTACCAAAATTGTTTAAATTTCGTGTAGAATAAATTAGGTTAAAAAATTAGAACTATTTGCAGTACATGTTTTACATAAAAATATGCTGCTACCTTTTACCATTTAAAGAAAAATTGTTATCGGAACGGCATAGACATAAGACCGTGGCCATAATAAGGTTTTTCAAATACCGTTTTGTGTAATTATTCAGAAATGCAGCGCACATTTATTGCTTGTATTGTTCTTAAAAGTTTGAACTCGGAGACCTTTCCTAAATAACAAACTATCCCGCATCATTCAGCGTCAGTGAAATTATGACAAATGCAGTTTTCTAGATCAAAGCCAGTAATGACATAAACTATACATAATATAATTTTTACAGCTTAAGTGAGGTGACTGCTATCTATATTTACTGATGTGAGACTGAACTTAGTGAATAATTTGTTTATACCTAGTTAAGGTTACACAAATCAAAACAGTAAAGATATGAAAACAAATGTGAATAATGAAAAATGAATAACTGTTCACGCATTCTGCGTGCCCTTCCTACCTCTTTTTTAAATAATTAACATGCAGTTTACAGTATGTAGAATTTTAATCAAAACAAGATTTTAAGGAAAATTCTCCCATAACGTCAATATTTTTTTAGGTTTTAAAAGCCATTTTAATAGTCTGCCAATATTTATGTTTTAAAAACCAATTTGATATTGTTACAAACAATGTATTCTGAAATAGAAAAACAACTTTACCTGGACAGTGAAAAATTACAGAATGTTACTAAAATGAACTTTGTTGAGCATGTTAATAATGTTCTTTCGGGGATGGAGATATGGGTAGTTCTATTTTTGGGAGACAAACTTACACGAGACAATACTAACAACTTATCCGAGGCAACAGTGAGCGTGTTGAAGGACATCAACCTGGGAATATTATAAGTCTTCATTGTCGTTACACTCGTAGACTACTGCGTGAATGCATTCAAAATTATTTGAGTTGGAGGATTTACAGTGTGGCTAATGGCGACCACCCAGGATGACTAAAGAAAATTGGTACGCTTCTGGAGTGTATTCCAGACGCACATAAACATGCAGAGTAAACGTGCATCTAAAATTGTGAAAGTGAATGATATGTGTACCATGTGCCGAGCTTATCCACTCAGGGAGTTCTCTACGATGTAATACCCATACTTTAGTGGGAAAACAGAAAATTTCTGCAAACGTTAAGCCCTTGTTCACTGTACATTTGGAGAGTTATTTCCAAATTCTACCGCAGGGACTTCGGAAGGCCGCTATTTGCTAGAAAAGCTAACGCTCGGAGAGAACTGCTCCGAAATACACTTTTATGACGATAAAAGAACATTCGCTCTCTTCTAATGCAGTTGAAATTAAACCGAAATAAGAAACCAAACCAGTACACAAAAACATAAGATGATGTAAGCACGACCAAACGTTATCGTAGCCAATGCTCGGTAGACTATTGTCGGTGGAATTTTTATAGTTTCATTTATTTACAAACACCAGACTTTCCTTGCGTGAAAAATTTTAGCTGAAAGGAATGTGCCCATACTCTAGGTAGTCTAACTTAGTGACGTTCAACCAACAAGCCAAACCTTTAATGGGTATGAACTTCCTTCCAATCCATTAAATAACATGATAATTTAAATAGTCAACTTTCCTGACCAGTTTGAGAGATTAGAAATCCTACTTTCATTCCAAGTAATATTGGTTAGATAAATATTTTATTATTTTTTATAATTACAAATGTGCATATTTGAATACCTTGGGGGAGGAAAGAGGCAAGTAGGCCTACATTTGTAGACGTCTCACCAATAAAAATTACTTGAATAGAAAAAATTCCAATGTTTGTTAAAACTTATTAATACTTGTAATATGTTCCTAACACAAGTATGCGAATCACCAAGATTCACTTTTATTTTTTTTTAGACATGTAACATGTCCTCTCTTCCACCAAGGGCTTCAATTACTTTTTTTACAATATTTTTTGTTACAATAATTAGGTATCTTGGTTGTTTACTTTTCATGACTTCCTAGATAAAATAACAACAAAATTGTAATGTACTACGTTTTAAAGTATAGCCTAAACTAAATCCACGCATGAAAATACTTGTAAGATTTAAAAACTAAAAATGGGGAGCGCATACAATAGATAATAGTAAGAAGTGTAGAGAGTAGATGTCGTTCAGAAAAATAACACAATGGTTCGTATCAATTGCAGTGCAATAATATTGTTATAAGAGACTTAGGTGAAATATTTATAAATCATTATTGCATACGCCACACTTATTTTCATTTTAAATCTTACAAGCATTTTACACGAGAAATTATTTTTAATATCTATACCGTTTTTTGAAACTGGGTAAGCCCTATATTAAAATATATTTTTATTACGTCATATTTTAACCTTCCTGTCTTGTGTGAGTGATATTTTCTAATTATAATTTTTAAAGCGTTGTAACGTATGTAAATATTTTCAATAGATTTTTATTCTTTAAATGACAATTTTCTTCACAATTCATTCCTCTAATTATTGCATTGCCATGGCATATTCAAAGTCTAACGAGTGTTTTTGAATCCGGTTGACATTATTCCAGATACAGAAGTCCGGAAAACACGTTTTTGGCCATTTTGAGGTGCCCGAAAATGGTGTTTGTAATAAACGTGCCAAATTAAAAAAAAAGCGAAAAAGTTTTAATGTGTGTTGTTTTCGTTCATTTACAAAAATAATGGACGTTTAATAGTTTCGTCGTCTAGAAAAAAATTGCCGTAACAACTCGCTGCAACTCGTTTGAAGCGCAGGTAGGGAGGCCCTTTTATAAAAACGTATTTAAAATATCGTATTACACGTAGGAAAACAAATGCTACTATAGTGCGTAATGTTTTACGCAATGGTACTTTTAGCATTCGCAAACTTTAGTTCCGTGTGAGAAAGGAAAGGCCGTTGTAAGCGACAAGACTTGAGGTTTTTTCACCCCGCAGACGCGAACTTAAGGGGGATTATTCCCTAAATTAATAATGTTAAAATGAACTTGAAATTATGTATTTTGTAGTAGACATAAATTACAAGTATTGGAGAAACATATTTTTTTAGAAAAAAATTTTTAATATATGTTTTGACACTTTAAACGAACTTTGCATACTAATTTTGCAGCCATTACAGCAAGAATCAGAATAAAAATTTTTACTAATTACTGCATTCACTTGCTAGATTAAAGTACGAGAAATTGCGTGTCACGTTCGGTTTTTAAAAACAGTTGTTTGAAACAGTTTACTAATGCATT
>PNEQ01122031.1:0-19268 GCA_003012365.1 Medauroidea extradentata
CATGGCTGCGCGTAATTAGATATGCACTGACCTTCTATCAATGCATCGCGGAATCAGTCATGGCACCGCAGAGAGCGCATGGCCCAGCGAGGGCTCTCGTCTTGCACAACTCAGCCATGACTGCGTGGTAGGCATAAAGCAATTAGATATGCATTGATCGTCCATCAATGCATCGCGGAATCAGTCATGGCACCGCAGAAAGCTTATGGCCCAGCGAGGGCTCTCGTACTGCACAACCTAGCCATGACTGCGTGATAGGCGACAAGAACCTCTCACCTTAAATGGGACCGCGGGCACTCATGCCCGCCCTTCGGGAAACTTAGGTTATTTCCCCTAGGTTAAGTAGAGCTAAGCTTAATTTAAGTTTATCTTTTACAGCTGGATCACAAGCCCTCCCTGCTCGTCTTTAATTTTCGACTTCTAACACAACTAATAAAGCATGTTATACATAGCATGAATTCTATCTTTTCTTCCTAGCATGGAGAACCCACCTCGCATGTCTATCGTCATGGGTTTCCTTCCGCGACCTCACGGGTTTACCATGACCCTCTACGGGATTAGCTCCCAGTTAAATCTGAGGGAAGCGCCAGGCCACAAACGCTGGCTTGGCGCTTCATAACCTCACAGTAGGCCATTTGAGCCATGTTCCTCCCTAACCCAAGCTGCATGCAGTAGTTAGAGCATATAGGCCGCAGGCCTGGCACGCTGCTACCCCTCCCGCTCCCTCCATACTCCTAGTAGTTAGACACTAACCTAAGGTGTGCCCCTTCTGGGCCACAAAAAAAATAACAGTTACAGAATAAGCGCCCAGGTGTGTTCCCACATTTGTATCCAATACTGGCACATCGGGTGGTTTCCGATAGACAGCTGATGGCTGCTATTGTAGGTGGCATAGTGCACACGACGGGCTACAAGATAAATAAGTGCAGGCTGTTGCACGTCAAGCTACATTGTGAATCATAATTTTCATTTTGAAAAAATACTTTTTATCTTTTAAGTAGTAATGGGTCAAAGTCACCCTAATGGGCCAATGTCACCCCATCTTACAGTACGCGGAGAAACCATTCGCAGTAGCCACAACATTGACGCATTAATGTCCAAAAATACTTTTTAAAAAATATAACACATCTGATTGTGATATTTCTTACTTATTTTTACCGTGGTTATTATTACTGAACTAAACTTGTGGTATTTTCAGAGTATCGTACATCTCTAAATACTGGCAAGTGTACCAAGAAACTCGTATGTTCAACAGTACGGCAGTCGTTAAATAACTCGTTAACCAACTGTATGGACATGTCGTTCGCTAACCATAATTATAGTAATAAACATATAGTGTCGTAAATTGTGTTTGCAACGTCTGTATATTTTAGATATTTGTTACTAAAACTCTCTTATTAAGTGATGGAGTTGTACATTTATATGTGCACGACAGATAACAAAGAACTATTTCTTATGCAAGATCACGGTGCACGGCGGTCGGCAGCCAATGAACTTGTTTGTATATAATTTGCTTTGTTTATCCTAAAACTCAACTTAGAGTGAACGGAGAATAGTGGTATGCAGAAAATGTCCAGCTGCTCTGAGTGGATGAAGCATCGCTTGAACATTCAGAAATGACAGCCTTCTGAGCTCTTTTATGGAAGACTTTTATATGCTGTTCACATTAAAGTGAGCACTTGAGAATAATAATTACAAATAATTTTTTTGCTGTGGTCTTTCAGATGTCAACTTTCTGGTACGTCACAATAATTTTTATTTAGGATGGAGCATTTAAATTAAAAATGGTAACAAAATTATAAATTGGTTAAAGGAAACATTTAATTATGGCTTCAAAAGTGCTTACTTACCATGAACCACCTATAATATTTGTCACTATATTGTTAAGAGACCTCAATTATAGTATTGCCACTGTCATTTCTCTTCCTGATGTTTCAAAAGACATTGCAGCCATCATCTTGAGGGTGAGGTCACAGCAACAGGAATTGTTACAGTCAGGAGAAAATAAATTTGTTGATTAGTAAAATGTTCCACCTTGTAGCAAACCATTCGTGGAATATTGCATAAATCTAAAATGGATCAGGTATATTTTTTAATGTATCTTTCAAGAAGCAGTATAGTAGCGTATGATTATTCAGGAAACTATTTACTCATGTATCAACACGTATTGTGTAACACGTTATTCCAAAGAAGCCTCGAATCTGCTACCAGCATCAACAGATCAGAGTGAAAACTTGGGGTAGTATAATGAGTCATTACTCAACGTTAAATGAGAACCTTATATTTACCAAAGACATCCTAAGTTGGGAAAGGGAACTTCTGCAAAGAACTCTTAGCTTGAATACAATGTTTATTCATTGTTATCTCTATTATTGTGGTGGTAGAATTTTTGTAATAATAATACGTAACTACTGATAGTTATAAATATAATTAATTACTTGTTTCTTACATGTTTTGTTACAGATACATAATTGCAGTACATTATTTTTTCATTAAAGCAATTATTTTTCACTCTGGATGCCCTTAGCTTTAGTAATCTTTTTTAAATATTTGATTGACATAGGTATTCAATCAACAAGGTCCTGAATGAAAACGGCCAAACAGGCTTTCAAATCACCAAAATGTATGTACAAAAAGGAAGAGACTTAACTCTCATGGTAAAAGCAGCAGCTTAATTTTGTAAACAAACTTCACAAGAGCCAATATATTTACACAACCTGGCAATGCTATGGGATGTGTGTGAATAAAAATTTAAATTTTAAAGTACTATAAACTGGGGTTACTTGAAACACTTTTCTGCTTAAATTATATGTAACTTAATAATACTTCCACAAAAAAAAATGTACATATAATTTTACAGTATGGGTGTCCTTATAATCTAATCATTGCAGCAATACTATGGAGAAGTTTATTATTAATTTTATTTTTTAAGTATGTGCCCGTGTCTCACACCACCTACACAATTGTACAATACACAATACAGACGGCTGTGAATCTAGGACGAGAAACACGTTTCTCGTGCCAAGGCACACACTTTCTTACTCCCACTCCAAACAACCCATAAGGTGATGCAACATCTCACTCTGGGACTAGGTAAAATAGTCTCTAGCAATTACTGAAGTAAACTCGTGAAACTGTCAATTAAAGCTATGTTTATTTAACCAGAAAGTATACAGTAGGTATCGTTAATTACAAAAGGTGACACAAATTACTTGGCATTATACACATACAATTTAACAAAATACATACTGTACCACTTTGAAAAGTTAAATGGGGCGTGGAACATCTTGCGGCCAAAACGGCACCACATAATGGGAAACAGAATTAATTACTTGATAGTAGAAACAAAATGCGAAAGCTTAAGGGGAAAGAGAAATTAAATATCAAATCAAAACTTACCTAAACAAATACCAGAAAACACGGGTGCTGCATCGACCACGAGTTGATCTGTAGAACCATGGTGACGAGGAGCTGAGGCAGAGTGCCCGGCCCGGTGGCTAGTCTCGCGGGAGAGGAAGGGGGTAGGAAGGCATGAAGACGGTGGAGACCACCCAAAGATAAACGAACGTAAGATGTCGGTAGAGAAGAGGGGGACTAACGAGTTCATTTGCGGGGGCTCGTTGGCGCACAATTCAAATCTTCTCAGAAACCAATATGGCCAGGAACACATATCACTAAGTCCTGAGAAAACATAACGAGGATGAGCTAGTCCAGCTCAACTTCCCCACTCAAAATAAAGCAACGGGACTCGCAGACCTCAGGCCATGCTGGTTGCCACACACGAGGATCCAATCTGGTTAGTCCATAAGTACATCGAACAGATGTACGCTTTCGGGATGAAAGCAGTATACAAGCCTCTGCGCCAGATCGAAAGTCCCCTTCATGGTTCGTGAAGAGAAGGTACCATCTCATGCCTCAAGGATACGGGAAGAAAGGCAGTCCGAGCACATGCAACAATCCCGAAATGAATAATATCAAAATCTCAAAGCAGAATGCCCCTGAAAATACAGCCAAAAAAAAAAAAATAATAATTACAATATAATACCACACAATATCTAAAGATGTTAAATTTAATTTATCCATAGTAAAATACACTTTCCATTATCATACGAAATTCGATAAAGTAGCTCTTCACACAATACATTTCACCAAATATTTGTACAAAAATCAATTTGAGAGTACACATTACGACAAATTCTCGCACAGCAAATGACAAAAGTACAAAGTATCCAATATATATAATATATATGAGGTACAATGTAGATATCAAAAATATAATCCTGAATAAATAACACAATGTATACATAAAATTCAGTAAAACACTATCAATTTATACCAAGGTGCACCTTATATTATAAGCGTATTCGTAACACATCTTTATACAATATATCCTTTTTGTTATATCCTCAGTCTTATAACCTCTAGAGAAAAAATGCAAACTAACACCCCCAAAACACTGATGACCGGTCGCAAGAAACAAACACTACCACTAAAAAACACCAATTATAACATAACACTAAACACACAAACACACTTGCGACACTCCACCTCACAACTAGTACACACAGAGATATGGAACCCAGGATACCAATGGGGAAAAGCGGATTCAGGGGAACCCGGCCAGCATTAAATCGGGCCTGAAGGCACGCTCGCTCCTTATACAGATGTGCAACACATCGGCGGCCAGTCGCTCTCTAGCGACATTCGACATAGAAACAGCACACTCCAAACAAAGTTTATTAAGACCATGGTCCCAATAAGTCTGCTGGGAATGGTAAAGAGCAGTCAATGTACACTTCAAGTTCCTGTTAAACCGCTCGACTCTATTTCCACAAGGGAAATCACTTAAGTGTACCATTTCCTTTGACAGTTCTTCGTCCAGTGGATCATGGTCAGGCAGGTACGAGTGCGAAAGCAGATCTGCAAGATAAATTTGCTTACCCGGAAGGTATTCTACAGTCAATGAATACCTAAGCAGCCGTATTCTCATTCGCTGCAGTCTTACTGAATAAATATCTGCCATATTCTTTTTGAAGATTGGCACCAATGGTTTGTGGTCCATACGCACAGTGATAGCTTGCCTGTAAATATATTAATGGCATTTCTTGACTGCAAAAACTATGCTTAGTAGCTCCTTCTCAATTTGTGCATAGTTTTGCTCCGCTGGAGACAAGCTTCTGGACGCAAAACTTTTCGGCTGCCCATCACACATCAGACAACAGCCTAAGCCACCTTTTGAGGCATCACATTGGATAGATATAGTCTTCTTTGGGTAAAAAATTCCTAACACAGGAGCCTTGCCAATTAATTTATTAATTTCCGACAGAACTTGCGAATGAATTGGTAACCATCGCCACTCACTGTCCTTCTTGAGAAGTTCCCGTAATGGTGCCGAGATTGCTGCCAGATCTGGTAAGAATTTCCTTAAGTAGCTCATGAATCCCAGTATTCTCTGCAACTCTTCTTTATTCTTTGGAGGTTTGATGGCTTGTAGTACATTAACTTGTTCCGGGTCTGGTCGCACGCCGTCTTTTGTAAACACATGGCCAAAATATTTGACTTCGTTCTTCTTGAACTGCATTTTGTTTTCATTAAACTTGATGTTCAGTTCTCTTGCTCGCTGTGCAACCATCTGTACTATCTCGTCATGCTGTTGTTCATTCTCTGAAGCAATTAACAAATCATCAAAGTAAACTATTACACCACCAATGTCTCCAAAGTTTTGCTCATTTACTCGTTGGAAAATCTCTGGAGCACATGAAAGCCCAAATGGTAGCCGTAGAAATCTGTAGCAACCAAATGGTGTGCTAAATGTGAAATGATGGCTGGACTGTTCCTATAGTGGTAACTGATAGAATCCGTCCTTTAAATCTAAGACTGTGAATACTGATTTGTTTGTCAACTTACTGCTCATTTCTTCCAGAGTGGGAATGGAGTGGAATTCTCGACAGATGGCTTTGTTTAGTTCCGTTGGATCCAAACACAGACTCAGTGAACTATCGGCTTTCTCCACTATAGTTAACTTTCTGACCCAGCCTGTGGGCTGGTCAACTTTGACTATTACTCCCATAGTTTCCAGCTCCACTAGCTTTTGCTGAAGCCTGTCACGCAATGCTACTGGTACCCTCTTTGGTGGTTTAGCTACTGGCTGCACTTTCTCATCTAACTTTAGAATCCTAGGATCGGCATTTTACACTGTTCATCCTCCACAACCACAAATTCGATACTGCACAGTTTATTTACTCTACTTCACCCCGCACCACACTTTAATTGGGCCTAGTGGTTTCACTTTGGTTCCTCCAAATCCTTCTAGAGTCATCTCCGCCCCATTTATTTTGCCAGACTCGCACAAATTTTGCATTAACCTACGCTGTATGATGTTTACCTCTGACCCTGTGTCCAACTTAAAAGCTATTTGTTTGTTGTCCACAGTCACTACTTGTATCCACTCACGTGGTAGCCTTGCATTTTGAGCATGACCTACCCCTAGGTTAGTGCCACCATTCTCCTGTGTATCTACTGTTTCTACAGCCCCCACAAAAAATTCGTTTAGATCGTCACTTGGGAGTCTTACCTCTGCGACACTTTGAGTACAAGCTGTAGAAAATTGGTTTAGCTTTTACATTAATTTATGACACACTTTACCAAATGCTGGACACTCTCTTTTCTTGTGTATTCTTCTACAGTGTGTACAGTGGAAGCCACCCTTATTATCACTGTCTTGCCATTTATTTCTGCTTGCCTCTCGTGGAACTAGTTCTGCCTGTCGCTTAACCCTCTGATTTTCAGCTGTGCTTTGTTTCCTTACTGGTGTCACCATGACTTTATTTTGTATCATTTCCGCTCGTTGTCTTCCCAGTTCAGCCACCCTACACTGTTCAACAGCTTTGATTAGTGTTAAATCAGGCTCTCTCAATAGGCGTTCTTGCAACCCTTTATCACGAACACCTAACACTATTCTATCTCGCACTACACTGTCAGCTTGCTCCTTGAACTCACAACTCTTGATCAACTTTTTCAAGTCAGTTAAAAATGAATCGAATGACTTGCCTTCTTCTTGGGACCGACTATGAAATTTAAATCGCTCCACTACGATATTTTTCACCGGGTCACAGTAGTCAGCAAAGGTCTTCAACACTGTCTCATAATTTGTTCTATCCTCGTCCGAGAGATCTAAAGTGTTGAATAATTCCACCGCATCATCGCCGATTATGTTCAACAGCACAGCCACTTTCACTTTCGGCTATTTTGAATCGTATCCCGTGGGTAACATGAAAATTTGAAAACTTTGTTTAAACTTTCTAAAATTTTCACAGATATTTCCGTCCAAGACCAATGGCGACGGCGGCTTGAACGACTCCATCTTCTTTCGTCTATTGTTTTCTTACTTAGACGCAATTTAACACTGTTTTTCTTGTTTTAATGTTGCTGGTACACATTTTCTATCCTACCGACTGCGCCATGTCGTGATTTCTCCCAATACTTTATTACCTCTCATTATTTCATCATACACATTCTCTCAGCACGTCCTAATCTTAGCTAGGTCATCACTTGACTAACTCATGCAACCAACCTCTGCATTGTCGATACTCACAAGAACCACTGCTCTTTAGTTTTTCATTTTTAGCCACGATGAGGCCGAGTCCCATCGTTTCCTCACTGTAGTTGGTCAACAAGTCCCTCCACTTGGGCATGTGGGTAATGGTTCCGGAATCTATGTACCACGGGTGGATTCAGACTTTACACCTAAAGCTGACAGTAGACACCAATTTTCATCAGCATTTGTAGATTTATGTGAATTACTTGCCTGCTGACTTGGAGACTGTCTTTGTGGATATTCTGTGAGCAAATTCTTCCTTTTAGAACATTCATAAGACTTGTGTCCTACTTCATTACATTCATAGTATCTCACTGTGAACTTCCTTTGCCTTCCCATGTTAGCATGCCCTCTTCTCTGTTTAGAAAATAAACCACATCAGAGTTAATTTCTGTTTTATGCTTGAAGTCTTCCTGCAACAGTTATGTTTTTACTAAATTATTTGTGATATTTGCACCACTATTTGCAAGCCCCATCACCATTATATTCACTAGGCAGACCACTTCAGCCAGTCTTACCACTCTCTTAGCCAACCTCCAGGGAGCTGCCTTGACATTAAACTTATCTGGCACTTTATACCTAAGTCGCGTCTTACCACTCGATTTATTTGTCTGTGTAACTATCCAGAGGTTAGCTAGAAATGAAGTTAGGTTGCACAGACTGTGTGGTTGTGTCGTGGCTGCTGATTGGTGTGTTGGATCTGTGAATATATATTTTCTGCATGTTACATGTACGACCGACAGCCACACAGAAATAATAAATAACAACACCCAAGTGCTAAGGCTGTGTCTCAATTCAAGAGTGTGTACACTCTCACTACCCACTCTCCCTCTCGTCCACTCTGGCTCACTTTATTCGAATTGGGACGTCTACTCTCGCACTATGCACTCGGCACACTGCATTCTATCGGCAGTAATTGTAAGAATATAAATAAATAATCGACACTGCGAACGAATTAATTTAGATACTTGCCTCAAAAATAAAATATATAAAAAACATTGAATGACTTTACTGCTGTTAAAATTACACGATATATTGATACTATTGAGGACATTATTTATTTAATTTTCAGTGTTTTTAATAAATCGCATTGGCTGTATAGTTACCTTTCAAGGCCACGAAAGTAAACGGGATGATAAATCGGGATTTTGTAAGAACTACGATGTATTTAATGTAGGTAATTGTTATTATCTACTATAATAGTATATTTATTAAATACAAGAACGGCGGATTAAAACAACGAACGAGTTAAAATAATTCTTAAACAGCACAAATAAAATGGTTTAACCTTAAAGCAATATGGCTGCCACAGAGGGTGCGAGAGTGAGCTGCGAGGGAACATCTTCGCTCACTCTCGTTCACTCTCCTATTGCATACTCTCCCTTTGAGTTGGGACAGTAGAAAGTACCCTCTGTGACATCAAGAGTTGGGACACGGCCTAAGTTTAATATTTGAGGTTAGGCTTCTTTCGCCTTTTACGAGTGTTTTTGTGAATTGGGTTAAAACCTAAATATAATTTTGAAATGACATAATTTAAGTATTAACGTAAATAAATAGTGAAAATGTTTCGTTAGTACCTGTTTCAGTAAATGTCGAGAACATTGAAAATAATCATCCTTCTAGTTTCCTTGTTTATAATATATACTATACTATAGCGACACCAACAAAGTGCAATTGGACAACAACCAGGTGGCAAGCTGTAATGTTCTTAATCACCAACTAGTCCCCTTCTATACTTTCCAACCCCTTTCACCATCACCAACTGCTCCGAAAGTAAATTCCACTTCATTCCTTCACATTATTTTCGCTCATCACTGGATATAATTGTTGTTATTCCATCGTCCTCTATATTCTAAAGGTAGCCTAACTTACCCTAGCCTACTTCTCCATTCACCCCCTTTTACTTCTTGACCAGTCATTCCACTCTACTCGTTTCCTTCAATGTGTTCCACCCCAAATCTTCAGGTGAGTTTATAGAAGACAAGGGGTTGGTAGGATGGATAGAAGATTTCTAACGTGGATAGAAGATTTTTAGCGTGGATAGAAGATTTTTAGCGTGGATAGAAGATTTCTAGCGTGGATAGAAGATTTCTTGAAGGGAAGGACTCTGAGAGTGAAAGTAGGAAGTTCTGTCTTGGATGAGGGCAGAGATTCCTCTGGGTTGCCACAGGGAAGCATGTTAGGTGCTATGTTGTTCACCATAATGGTTAGTAAGATAGGGCAGAATAAGATTGTATGCTGATGATTGTCTACTCTATTCAGTAGAGGAAGGGAAGAATAAGTTGCAAGAAGATATTGCATGGATAAGTTTCCAGACAGTTAAGAACAAAGAGGATAAATGTGAGGAAAACTAAAGTTGTATGGCTTACGAGGAACATATTAGAGAACAGGGAAGTCTAGATAGGTAGGGCAGGAAATAGGTAAAGCATCAGAGTATAAGTAACTTGGAGTGATTTTATATGAAAACCTTGGTTGGATGAGTCATGTTCAGAAAGTGGTGGGAATGTTGAGCAGGATATTGAGGAAATCCAACCTTGAGAGAGATGAAGGAGAAGGCCTACAACATCGTGGTCTGGCCTACTATTCAGTATGATGTAGCATAGCGAGTCCCGCACATTGAAGTGGATGTAAATGAACTAGAAAAGTTACAAAGATAGGCAGTCAGTTGCGTTAGTGATTAAGTGGAAAAGTCAGGGGCAGTGTGGAAAGGACGAAGGTTTGTGCCCGTCCAAGGCACTAGTTAACCAGACTACAATCTATCAGACCTACGTCTGAAAGCCTGGTCTAATCGGGCTAATCCCGGGGTGTGCATAGGTACAACAATTCCAAGGGAGTACACAAAAAGGATAAGACAAACACACACATTAAATACAAGTGGGAATGACAACATCTACTAGAAACAAACGTAATCGTGGCATGGTTTCGACATATGTATTTGACTCAACGTGCACTGTTGACAAACGTTACAAATTACACAAAATCATTATAAAAACAAGCAAAACGGGCTCGAAGCCCTTAACAAATAAATGAGGGCTCGTAAGCCTTATCCAAAAACACAGGGAGTAGAACACTACGGATTAAATGGAAAATTCAACGCCTCGACTCTCATTTCTCGCCCATCACATCAACGTCCGCTCGGCCAATAAGAATAATAGGAAGGTGAAGAAGTAAGCATGAACTAAACACACACGGAAATATTAAGCACAAAACCAACAAAGGGTAAACACGCGAATTACCTAACCGTAACACGGAAGTACGGCCCTAAAGTAAACACTTACCAAAACAAAACGATCGGGCGGGCGTTGAGGTGATGGCGAGAGGTGCACAACCTACTCCTCAAAGCGCTGGGGAAAGAATGACGAGCACAAGACGGCGAGGCGCTAAGGCAGAGGCAGGGAAGGAGGGAGGGAAGGCCGGCCAAAGGTGGGGACACGAAGACTACTGAAGACACCCGAGCTCCGACGAAGCGGCGAGGTATGCGCACTACACAGTTCCAGACGTCACAGAGCGAGACAGTCGGCTGACGTCACAGCCTTGGCGTAGGAATCAAACAAGTCCAGAGGCACACAGTGGCAGAAACCTGAGATCAGTCTCTATTGCTTCAAGGAAGGTGCTGTCCCAGCACAGGTTAATTTCAGGCCATCAGTTATGATGTGGGACATGGGTTGGAAAACACTGAAGGACAGGAGAAGGGTGGATGGACTTGTAAAGATAGTAATGTGTGAAGAAGGATAGGATGTACTGGGTGACATCAGGATGAGGATACACATGAGACAGAGGAATCAACAGTAGGAAAACACAGTGAGTCTGGTGGAGGACGGAGAGGGGGTTACAGTTGGTATTGGTTATGATGGTTAAGGTGCGGAACTTGTTGCAGGAGATGGCGGTGTCTTTGAAGGGGCAGGACAGTTTAGAAGGCCAGTGAAAGGGATGGTATAAGAGGGTTGGTATGCTTGCCCCCAGGCGGTAATTCACTTGCAATTATATATCTTTAATTATTACATTAAACTCAACAGCAGCACCTACCTTCTCCATTTATCCTTAAAACACCTTGGGCCCCATCTTTTCACCTTTTGCAGCTCCCACATCTCCAATTCCACTCTGCTGTGGCTGCCAGGCCTCCCCCTATCCTCCCGAGACTACCACTGCTTCATTCTAATCCTGTGGTAATTTCCCCTCCTCCAGAGATCTGTGAAATATTACTTCTAAATATCTGAACTAACACCTATCAAATTTATAGAGCCCTATTTCCTGTACCATCTGGACCAGTCACCTTATCAGACTTAACCCTTTTATTACCTTTCCTACATTCCACTTTAAAATTGTTTGCTTCCTAAGAGGCTTCCCCCAACAATCATAACTCCAACCCTCCTGCTCCCCAAACACTGACAAGCACTGGACCTGCAACCTTTTCCTTATCAGTGGTTGTAGCTTGCCCATCTGCACCTTTATACACTGGCATTCCTCTGTCCCTCCTTTTATGTTCTTAAAATAATCAAACAATTTTCCTCCCTTACCCTCCTCCTAAATATTTCTTAGGTAATCATTTCTTCCCTGACAAATATTTCTTCCGTGGCTATTTCCATCCCACCGTTCTTCCATTTCACATGCATCTGCCTACACTTGCTTTTTCAACCCCTTTGCTTTCCATTCATAATGCAAAGTTTCCCACTCAGCAGCACTCCTCCTCCATGGTATAAATGTTACCATCATTTCATAAACTATCTTCCTAACCTCTCTTTACGAGATCTCAACACTTTCCCCTTTAAACTATTTCTAAAACCTGTCCTTTAGAAAATTTCTGTCCCAGCTTATTTCCTTGCCCATACAGCCACACCATTTTATCATTAACCTCCTCAGCACTTTTTCCACCAATCTCCAACTACATTACTAGAATGTTGTGGTTACTGATCCCTTCGAGTACTACCACACCAACAATAGTATTCCCAGCCCTGACTGACACATGTAGTATGGACCCCTCCCCCTTTTTTTCATGTCGTAGGTTCCTCTACTGCATGCGCCAAGCATCTGTTCACTAACTGCACTGTCATTCCCTGCACCATGTCACCCATCCCTTCTACTCACTCAATCCGCTATACACCTGGCATATTCGGTACCCTGCCACAACCCACTGCCTATGTCCAAGTCTGTCGATCCTGTCCTTCCTCAATTGTATCCCACCCTTGTCCTGTTGGCATGTATGCTCCAGTACTGTGATATTCCTACCTATCCCATTTACTTCTGCACTCCCTCTTCTTAGTATTCCATTCCTCCAAACCCTTCTAACCCCCTCCCTCATACACACCATTATTCCTCCTCCCCTCCCTTCCCTATCTCTTCTAAATATAACACATTTATCCTGCTTATATTCACTGTCTAGCACCTCCCTCCACATCTCCACTTTTAAATTTATTCTGTATTAGCCAGAAAGCTTGATTTTAGGGTTAGGGTAATTTTAAAGTATAATAAAAACCAGTTTTACTGACTTGTTTCATTTCCACTTACCACATTGAAGGTGCCTTATTTAAGAGTGATTTTGTTCGGATTCTCTTTATTTCATAAAATAGGAGGACTACACGCGTAGTTTTAAGTCTTCTTGAGACTATTAATTCACTGTCACTAATCTGTTGATATTAATTGCTGCCCACATAAATCACACATAACTCAGTTATCGTTTAAATTGCAAATTGTCAAGGCATAGACTAGTTAAATTTATTGTAAAGTCCTCGTACGACTGTCGTGAATGGGCAACACATAATCAAGCCTACTGAATTATTACCGTAGTAAATTATATATGATTGTATTATGAATTGCTAAATGAAAGCCACTTGTATATTAGCCAAAAGTATTCATATATGCCTTATTACACGAGTTACAAAAATTATGTGAAATTCAGGGAGCAGTTAAATAAATTGTACTCAGTACGGCCGTGATTGCGACATAAATTGTGTAGGCCTACAGACAACTGGCAAACACCACATTGACATAATTCACTTGCATTATATAAATGCCGATTTTCATAAATAAAGCACTGAATTATGTCATTCCACCATACCGTCGTATAAAACGTAGACATAAACGAACATTTTTTTTTATTTTCACAACACTTCAAAAACAATTTCGGCAAATGCTTGTAACAACGAGTATTAACCCTACGGAAAGAGAGGTAACTCAATGCTATAAAATGGGTCCGGATCACGATGCACATATAATGGTGTGCCCCTGCGCATTATATCTCTGTCTCGCTCTAATCGTGTGACGTTACTCCGTACCCATGTTGCTCGGAATGGCCATTTAAATGTATACAAATCCGTGTTTCTTTTCATGTCAAAGGCGATTTTTAAAGAAACTATGAGGTGCAAGCTGATCAGGTCTCTTTGGAAATAAAGTTGAATAGATACCTGATACTTCAAGTGTTCGTGTCATTAACAACCGGTCGTTTACATATGAAATAACTTTTATTGGTGGTTAAATATGTGCCTATCAGAGCAAGCAAGACGACTTCGGCTCGTTCTGCTGTACTCACATGAAAGCTAAATAATGAAGTCAGTACAACAATTTGCAAAATATGGTCTTAAAAAATTCTTCCATGCTCATTCACGAAACATATGCTTTGAATTAGCTGTTTGCTTTCCATGTAAATAATGTTTATGCAGTGTGTGATTAAGTGATTTTTTTACGTTTATAGGTAGAAACTAATTGCAAAACAGTTTATGTGTTATGAAAGTCAATATTTTAGTGAAAAATTGAAATGTTTTAGATTCTATTATTTGGTGAATATTTTAAAAGTAACGTTCTGGCACTAAGGGTGGCCTAACCTACAATTTGCATATTGTAGCTTGGACATAAATAAAGGTAAGTATTACACAAATGTTTGCCAAACCAGGCTGTTACAATGTGTTTAATAATTTTTCTTAACATTTATATCCAGCAACTACAATTCAACTGTGGTACAATCTGTCGGTTTAAATGGATATTCTAAGCCAATGCCCTAACAATGTTTGCATTGTCAAGCATGCGCATGTTCAGGAGAAATTTTACAACAAAATCAGTGGATTTGGAATCTTTATGGTTATCTTGCACTATGATGCAGATATAATATATGTGACTTGCCTAACGCTTACCTTTTGTGCAGCATTTTAAAACATACTTGATTTCAACTCGCCAAAATTCAGCTGTTGACAACAATAATTACTATTTCACTAGCAATTGGACAACCGCCTAGTGGCAAGCTATAACTTCTTCCACAAACACCTACTAAACTTCCCCCCCCCCTTTCACAGATACCTACTTCTCTAACAGCTAATTCCACATCACTTCCTCGTCAGCCTCCGAAGCATAGAGTGCATATGGTACCCTGCTGTGTTATGCTCTTCAATATCGGAATCTTCTCACTACAATTCCATCTTCCTCTATACTCTGTTTTAGTTAACAGGCAGCATAATTTACCCCATCCTCTCCCTCACCATTCACCCTCTTATACATCCTGACCGGTCTTTCCAGTACTCTTCTTAACTAAACCCATAATGCTGTTATTTATTTTCATTTTTATTTATTTAATTACAGAAATAATCAAATTACAAACAATATGTTACTTAAGTAAAAAGTTCAGCACCTTTGAGCAATAAAATTTTGATGGTAAGATGGCTTCACTTGCCCATGTGTGCACATTTGAACACCTACATATACAGAAATATAACTATACACATTAATACAATTCGGAATGTCTCACGAGAAAGTTGAAAACAAAAGTACTTATTGAGGAATGAGAAGCGTATGATTTTACAATATGGAAAATATTGCACATGCATTACAGTTAAGTTACACCAAAATAAAACAGACACTTTATACAAAACATATTACATTCTAACACTTACACAAAAGAACATATCACAATCACAAGTAAGAACTGACTGCGATAAATATTAGGCTGCATAAACACTAATTGTCATCATACTATATCCTATATGAGTTACATTACTACGTAAGGAAATAACAATATACCTGGAAAATACTGTTTGGAGGTAGTTATGGCTAAGTGCAATGTTAACATATTACATAATACCAAACTGAAATACACAGGTTGATAGAAGTCAACTTATCTTTACAGGAAAATTATTTTTAAATACATCACATGTTCTAGTTTTCCAGTGCTATGAGTACAAGTGCAGATACTAATAAATATTAAGTCTCTAGCCAATAACATAGATCAATAATGTAGTATACTATCCCATGTCTAGTTTCTTTAATGGGTCTTGCTTCAAAAGTTTCTTCAAAATAACAGTTGTTAGCGGCAGCTTTGATGGTAAGGGTAAGGCAGCTGAATAGTTACAAACCCCTAAAACTACAGGATTTTCATCTGTATTCAGTGTTAATTGAAGAAAGCAGTTTGTTTCCTGCATGCCTGGTGTTGTGATCATGTATACTGTTCCCAGTTAAACTGCTATCATTTGCACATATGTGAACTAGTAAGTTGTACTCATACATACTTCTTGTTAAAAGCACTTAACTGACTAGTTAGTACTAATGGAAGAAGGGATATTAAATATTATTTTAATGACTCGGTTCTGAATGATCTGTAAAGGGCACACTGCATGTTTATTAGCTGAGTCCCAAATGGGACTCAAATATTGCAGATGACTATAAGATAATAGTGAATAGAATTTTTTTTTTACCAAGACTGGCATCCCATGTAGCCTGCCCAACACTCCTACTGTTGGTAGAATTGTGTTAGTAATTTTGTCTATATGAACATTCCATATCAGTGTTCGTCAATGTTATTACCTAGGAATTTCACGTTGTTCACTCTAAAAATGCGGCTATTGTTTATTGTGAGCTGAAAGGTTCCGTCATATTTAAATCGTGGAGGACTGAATATAACATAGTTTATCTTGCCATAATTCAGTATTAGCTTGTTTAATTTTAGGTACATATTGAGTATGTTGAGCCCTTCTTGCACTTGTTGCAACATAATTTTTTTTTTAATTTTTTTCTTCTTGCAACTGGGCCGCAGTCCAAGGATTTGCTTAACCTACCTCTTCTCAATTTTTAGACCCCATAAACTTTTTCCAAACTCCCTCGCTCCCTTCACCTTAACCACATCCCTCGCCAACTCATTCCAATCCTTCACCATTCTCACCATCATAGTGTTTTTTCCTCTCTCTATCCTCTTCCCCACCCTCTGTATCTTCCACTCATGATCACCCCTTCCTCTGAATAAACCTCTCTGTATCTTGTCACCCAGTTGTGCCCACCCACCCCCTCACCGCCTTAAACATCATTACCAGCCACTCCACTCTCCTCCTCTCCTGCAGTGTGCTCCACCCCAGTCCTCTCACCATTACTGATGGTCTGAAATCCTCCTCTCTCCCCCCCCTGTGTCCTCCACTTATTTGTGACCCACCTAGCAGCCCTTCTCTGCACCTTCTCCATCTCTACCACTTTCCTTCCTCTGTACGGGTCCCAGACTGCTTGCTCTATGAGTGTACAAAAGAACAGTGTCATCAGCAAAAAGTGTTGAGTCTGATGTGTGTTACAGAGGATACCTTTATATAGTAAGTACTTTTGGTATTAAAACAATTAAGTATAGGCCCCATCACAAATTTCATAACCAGTGAATGTAGGTAGGCTGTAACTCAGTTTTTTCGTATACATGTCAGCCAGTATTTAGGAGTCTTGTAAGACCTTTAGTAAACATAACTTTTAAAAATGTTTTATGAAAATGTTCAAAATGCACACATCAAAATTCTTTCTGTACATGGAACTACAATACAACCAAGATTACCCACCTACTACAAAAACCCAGGCCTACCTGGGATCAAGAAGGTGTTTGATGTAAATTAATGGAATACAGTATACTTTCTGCTTACATGAAATTTACAGATTTTAAGACTATCACAGGAAAGTTAAGAAAGAGAAATACATATAAAAATACTTTTGCCAAATTTTTGAGGAAATATCTTACTAGAGCAAAGTATTTTTGTTGGAACAGTATGGTAACTTACTGATACACCTTAGATTTCTGTGGAAGATATTAAGTTTAAGGATTGTATCGTCTTATAGAATATTTGCTTTAGATGTGGATTAAATCTGTTGAAGGGTTAAAATTTCTATTTTTTTACACTAATACGCAAAACATGCAATTAAAAATTCCTTATATAGTGTTAATTAGATGGTTCCCAATTCTAGTCAAATATCATCTTTAATTTTAACAAATGTAAGTAACAATGGAATCAACAGTTAATGTGGAGAAAATGCTCTGTATCATTAAATGTCAGTTGTTTGTTCAAATCACCTCACCATGTTCTTTGAAATATTATTTACTTTCATTTCCAAAATAGCCCACATTGCTTGATAGACTAACTTCTTGACAGGTTGGGTGCTTATAGCAATATTTGAACCACATAAGTTCAAATTTATCAGAATATAACAAACAAAAATGTATATTCAGTTCCTGGACTTAAAACTTAGCTGACTTTACTATTTGTCCCAATGGGATCAGGCCTACTGATGCACGAAATATGTTGAGCATCAGTGTAGTCTCAAGTTTATAAAAGTGAAGCAACAAACCTAGGATGGTTGTCATTATAAGTTAGATTATTTAGGGTCCAATGGTTATTATTCTAAAAAAATTACATACAAAATTGTTGTTCAGCTCAATTGTTGCACAAAATGACAGCCTTATTTAGGCCTATGTATAAATGGCAGCAAAACTGTAGTTTGAGCAACTTTTCTTGATTTTTGAAAATATTGTACAGTTTAAATCATATCTGTGTTTTTTCACAGTTGGATTATATTTAAAAAAATAGTTTTAATATGTTTAATGAAGTCCTGAATCTATGTTGAGTATCTGATTTAAGGGTCTGCCACAATAATGCAGAGCTGTCTGTCCGCACAGGCCGTGTTGATGGTGCAGACCTCGATCTGGCTTCTGATTGGATGAATTGTTCACGTGACTTTTGACATCAGAGGTTTATTGTGCTGATGGTTGATGCAGACCTGTCCGCTCCGAAAACTCGCCAACACCGAACTTTGGCTGCTGGACTGGTCAACACCATCATCAGCAGCTGACGTCATGAAGTCAGTTAACCAATAAGAATCTTTATTTACATTTAATTTAAAGAAAACGCGCGAAAACGTAGTGTTATTAGAATAGATAAATAAATGGCGACCTACTTTACTGCCCTCTATAACAAGTTACACAAACTACACCCATCAACCTAATTGTGGCAAACTATTTCAACAGAGGCCCTCACGACCTGCATGGACGTATCGGGACGGCCTGCACGGACGAACACGTCTGCATAATAGTGGCAGAGCCTTAATTCATTGCTGTAGGTTATGATTATTATTTTTACTTATGAGTCCTCCGCTGATCCCAAGCATGTCAAAGGATATAGAAGTGTTTCTGTATTATGTACTGTTATTTAAGTGCAATCGTTCTGACTCTTGTGTATACATCTTTATTCCAGTATCACGTTTATTCAACTGTCCTTCTGCTCGTACACCTCCAGGTGTACCAACCAACACATCCTACATCACTACATCTCCCTCATATACAAACACAGATACAAAACAACATTAACACCTCCTACATCACTACATCTCCCTTATATACAAACACATACAGAGCAATATTACATCTCATCTCCCTCTTTACACTTCTAGATAC
>PNEQ01122033.1:0-36135 GCA_003012365.1 Medauroidea extradentata
CCATTTTCCCAGGGTCTTCTTGCGCTGCTTCATAGAGTTCTCGAGCTTCATCAGCTTGGGTCACGTAATAATTGAATGTTACAAGCTGTAACTCTTCAGTTGCCGCTGCCATTGTGCCGGTTCGCCGACGAGCCGAGCCGCTTCAGTTTCGAATGCAATGGACTGTATTAAAAAGGGTGTCTCTGACCAATTAGTAGTGTGTAAATGCAGCGACGAACAAACACTGTATGCCCGTCAGGGTCGGTAGTTTACCTGTCAAAATGTACGTTCGTATAGTGCGAATGCATGGCGTCACCTGCCGTCAGACAAACATTTGCGTGTGAACGTAGTTATGACGTGCGATTCGCGACACAAACCCGTTACCGGAGTTCACGTACCGTTAGTATAATTTACCGTGTATAAATACGTAACGATAACGATCTATCCGGCCCGAAGGACCAAAATTGTACGCGTCGCGAGCCGAGCTTACCAATAAACCGACGCCATCTTTTTCAGCACTAGTCTCTTCCCACAATGGTGGACTGGCGCGCAATTCAAATTATGTTCCAAAGAAAAACTACACAAGTCACACATTTAGGTCTCTGTCGAAACAGTCCAAACAGGTGGTGTCATTGAAAACAACAACGTGCTATCTATTAAAACAATATTGCGTGAAAATTTTGTACATGTTATCGACATACGAAGACAAAAATGATATAAAAGTAGAAAAAATACAGTGAACCCTCGATAACTCTGACTAAAAGGGGGGAGAGAGTTACAATTTGTCCGTGTTATCGAGGGGCGTCCGGGGAGGAGAGGTAAGCAGTCATTAATCACAAGGAACGTGAGGAAATCAGTACGCTATCATTTCTACAAGCAAAAGAGGCGGCAATGTATACTGCTGTGTACGTATCAATTTACAGAAGGGGGTAGCAGGGAAATTATCACTGTAACGTGGTGAACTGAATGTCAAACAACCTGGGCCGGCAGATTCTTTTTTATTTATTCTTTACGCTACTTCTGGCTGATATTTTTTATCTGTTCTAGAAGCTGGCACCAAGGCACCCTTCTACCACATAAAAGTTCACACCTCCTTCTCTTGTCTGGCTGATGACATAGAGAGAGTGTGTGTGTGTGTGTGAGAGAGAGTGTGTGTGTGATAAGCTAGGGTGGTACAGCGCGAGCGGAAGTAGTCGAGGTCAACCGGTACAGTCTCAACAGTAATACAAACACCGCACGTGACCACATGCAACTCACGAGATGTTTACGTTAAAAATTGCTCAAAATCAGCATGTCACAGTGTCTGCAGACAACTGCTGGTTTCCTACGAGAATTTTTTTTTTTCCAGGGCCTCTTTGTTAGAATACGAGGCTAGGAGCAACGTAAATCTCAGTCTACCTTTCCTCTTTTTTTTTTTGTTTAGTTAGTCTACGGCTGTGGTTGAAGTGATAATGTGCGCTTGTAGGCCTCTCTTCATACTGACAGCGTCGTCATAGATCAGTGACGTCTTTACACACACTTTGCTTTTAAAATAAATTTCACAGATACAGTCCGGTAAAACGGGGTTACTGTACTTTAGAAAATAAATATTTTTTACTACCACACTAAAGCATCAGATTAACAAATCTGAATTTCACAATAGAAAGTTCTCCATTTAACAACCTCAATTTTATGAAGATGGCAATTTCACGATATGCATGACTTTTGTGATTTTAATTACAGACAATTTAGTGGATCACACAAAATTTTTATTTACCAATGATAACTCTGCTCTCAGCGTGGACACTTACAAATTAAATTATATCACATATTCTACTAAACATCACATAACAAACCTAACCCTTGTCTTATTGGAATTTGAGGTTGAAACACTTGAAAGTACACACACATGGGTGAGTTCTTCAGCAACTATATATAACAGAGTCAGTACTCTTGTTGTCGATGTCAACCAGCCAACACATAAGCCTGTCCAAGTAGCCACTGTCTTGCTGAAAGCTGAGCAGAATCAATGATTGTGCATTCTTCACCTTCTTCGACCGGAGTTGCTGCTGTAACCGCTCGTTCTTCAAGCTCACGCTGAAAAAAAGAATCCAATTTGTTGAAACAATTTGAAAAACCACCAAACAATACACGATTTAATGCACTGGAAGCTTTTCAAAAGTCTACAATTAATTCTTCATAAGTACGTATACCATGCGGTAGTAAAGAAAAGCAAGAAACATTCTATACAATAAATACCCCACGCGAATACTGAGCTAAATTGGAGATGAAAATGTAAGTGGGAAAATATTGTCCGATGACATTTTATACATGCACAATGTGGCAATCACTGCACTGAGAAAGTCCCCTCTGCATTCCACGTCCAGGTATTATTTCATATTTGTTACAAGTAAACGTAGAATTATGGTTGGACTGCTCGGGATTTTAACCTGCACCCGTAATATGCAGGTCAGAACAGTAGTACATAGTAAGCTAAGAAAGATGTCTATGGAATGCAAAAGGAGACTAACTACAGTGCTATGTTGCCACATTTAGAACGTAAAATTGTCATTGCACAATACTTTGCCACTACCATTTTGCACAGCGTGCTTATTGTGTTTGTTTCAGAACAGCCTGTATACAAGATACCTGAAGCACACAAAGTTTAAAATATGCATGGTGAATTTGGAGTCTGTAGCAAAGTGAGGAAATATCTTACTACATACTGTGTTTAATCGCATAAAAGTCACACATTTTATGTTCATTTAGATTAAAAACAAGGGGGTGCAACTTTTAAACAAGTTTGGCCTAGTAAAAAAAACTAGGCTTTAAGTCAAATTACTGTTATAAAAGGCACAACATGTAGATAAAAATGTGCATTAACACTTTGAAAGTAGGAGTCGGAGAATAAAACCATTAGGCCAAAGTAACTGTTCAGTAATCCAAAATTACACAACAATAAAAAAAGGAGAGGTCTATCTTGATAGCCTACAAGTAAAAAATTTAAAAACATAAATATTACAGTGTAAGTAACGTACGATACTGCACATTTGTTTTGCAGCTTTCGTACACGTAGTACAGCGTGCCAATATCAACCTCCAAAAATTTTCCATGTTTTGGTCCACGAAAAGCCTTCCTTGCAACATTAAAACTGTTGACCTGCAGCCTCTATTTCAGTTCTTCTCTGCACCAGCAATTGTCTCTAACTTAAATCCAGCACAGTACCTTGCATGCTTCCTTCCCATTGCTTCAATATTCTTTTCTCTAAAACCTCTCCAAACAGAGAGGGCTCTAGGCTCGCACCGCGCCAACACTCGTAGCAACGTAGTAACTAGCAACGCTGCAAGGATTATTTACTGGCCGCCCAGCCTACTGTGACTGTCAAGGCCACACACATCCCACATGGTGCACAGTCATGTACATCACCTTCATAAAATAGTGCATGAGCTACGAAGCTTCTACACTGCCCTGGACACGGAAAAGTATGATGCAACCATTATGATTATATGGAAGTAATTTTTTTAAGTTTAACCGACACTTAAACTTATTAGAACAACAATTATGCTATAGCAATGATTATGAGGTAAAACACGGTACTGTATTCTTTGATATCCTGATTTTGTGAAGCCCTCTATATTTGCCCCTGGGCCAAGATACTAGGCTCAACACAGCCTCATCAACTTATATTTGTCTAATTTTTACGATTGTTTAAACATTTTTGAGAAGTAAAATACTGCTGAAGATTCTCAAAATCATGTTTCTACATCTATGGCTTAATTTAAAAATATCTATGTACAGTAAAACCTCCATTAACATACTTAATTTAACAAAAACCACTATACAATGAAGTAAAGATTTGGGCCGTATTCAATTTCAGTGCAATGTCCCCTTGATCACTTCCCCTTGAGCCCTATGCCCTTGTTCCCTTCATGAAGTAGGCTGCATTTTGTGAATTTGGACGTAGGGCACAAGAAGGGTAAGTGGCTCGTCCCCTTAGCTGAAGGGCACATTCTAGGGCGCATATGAGCCCTAGCTGTAAATTTGAACAGCGGCATGTGTGACGTCACTTCCGCGATGCATTTTTCAAGGGCTTGAAGTGTGATAAGGGCCCTCAGATGGCCAATTCGAACACAGCTTTGGTCCCAATAAAAGCAATGCATTTTTAACCTCCAAATATCAAAATTTATCTAGTTTGAAGCGGTAAAATTCTCTTTAGAACAAACAACTGGTTTGAAAAGAAAAAAAAAACGTGTTAAATAACATTCAACACACCACAATTTATTATTTGTCATTGCACTGAAAATAAGTTTATACTTGAGACTCACATAATGTATAATAAAAAATGGTAAATGAACATTTACAATACTTCTTCAGTTCCATGGATTAATGATACACACAACATACGCATGTGGCACTTTACATAAAATGATCAGCCGACGCGTAGCTGCAGCTTTAGCGTTCTTGGTGGTGGAATTCCGTACCACGGCTTTAGTGTGAGAACCATGTGTGGATCCCATAATTCCAAGGTCATAAAAGGTGCACACATAACAGTGTACATCATATATGATATAGGACCACGATGTTTATTTTTTTGCTTCAGGCGTAGAAAACTGAAATAGACAAGATTGGGAAGTGTTAGCTTCAGCACCCGCTGGTATGGAGGCAGCACCAGCAGTAACTTTCCTGATAATTTTGAAACAATTTGAATAGATGGTCGCCATTTTTCATAGAGCAGTTTATAGGTTATTTGCTGTTATGGTTTTGAGGTTATAATGTAATCAGTATTAAATAATTTTTGAAAAATTGCATCATGTGTCTTTAAACTGTTTGTTTAGATTTGTGTATTGGTAATGATGTGTAGCTTGATAAATTGTATGTGATTATGTAGTGAAGTTGGCTGTGTACCAGCTTATGTATTAAAGAGTGGAATACATATTAGTTCTTATTTCAGGCATGTTTGACCAATGCTTGATTGGAAAGGATTAATTCCAATGACATTTCTATGCATATTAGAATGTAGCCATTTCACTTCGTCATTAGGTTAATGTTTACTAAAGAATTGTATGTAAAACTTCATTTCCATCATTACACAAAATATTAATTACAATATAAAAAGAGACATGGATTGTCAATTTATTTAACTTATGTCACCAAAAATATACAGATCTCATATAACTTGTCATTCCTTAATTAATTAAATATATTTATTCATTCGACTGCAGCCATAAGAACATGTACATTTCCTGGCAATTGTTTAGTTAAATATAACGTAGTAAGTTCAATATACGTACAGTAATTACAATAGCAAACGTTTTCAGGATTTTCTCAAATATATTTGATAAACAAAGCCAAAAAAATTTCTTTTGATTCATCGATCAAAGAATTGATTATGTTAAGCACTCTGAACTAAATAATCAAAATGGCAATGGTAATATTTATGTGTGGCCATAAGTGATTCAAAACACCCTCGCTTATGAAGTTAGTTGGCACCTACTTGGTAGAGGCGCTGCAAACAATGACCAACAGTCCAACATGAGAGTTTCCGTTCTATATTTCTCTTTGTTCTACATTTTGCTTCTTGATGGTCGTTTGGAAGTCTGATATTTACACACGATTAGTTGTAACTTTAACATGAATGCATTTCCAAAAATGTCATAGCAAATAATAAAAAAAGTAGAAATTTTAAATAGTTGTTGAAAAAGGTTATAAAAAGAATGATATTGCTAATGGTTTCGACCTCCACGTCTAGGCCTATACAATCAACCATAATTTGAAATTGTGTGCAAATCGAAAACAACACAGCCTTGGTCATCACAAAATGAAAATTGTAAAAGTAGGTACGAAAAAAGAAAAGACTTGGAGAGGAAATTCTAAATTGTCTCTTGGAAGTTAGAGCATCAAACAGTAATGTTTATAGAGAATTACAGTATTCTACAAGCAAACGCTTGGCAGGAAGCACTTAGAACGAGAGTAGATAGTTTGCAAGCATCCAACGCCTGGTTTCACAAATTTAAAAGCCATTATAACATTATTACAGTTAAGGTATGTTGTGAAGAACTCGGTATAATCCTTATATTCTAGAAACCTGGCATAAAGCTCTGTGTGCTAGGTATAGTGTTCATTTTCAGTGCTTGATAATCTTTAAAATAAATACCAAGTTCAGTAACTTTTATATTTTTGGTTGCCTCCATAATTTCCAGGATACACTGCGAGATGTCAATAGAAGTTTTGACAAGCAGAAATCAGTTGTATAATACCTCTATTTAACAAACCCCCTTACAACAAACGTGTCATTATTTGATCCCTTGAGTTTTGTTTGATGTATGTTTTACTGTAAGTATTTTAGTTACAATAGTAACAGTCATTTGTTACTTTAACTCTGACTCTGGTACTACTGATACACAGTGTATTAATACAACTATAGATGTTATCTGGGCACATTATAAGCATTTCAATATTTATCTAAAACATACAAACACACAGCCATGTAGAGACTAGTGTGTGGACAAGCAGAGGAGACTGTGTCTTACATGTTTATGAGGATAAGGCCAAGGAGGTTCCACTCAGGTACATGGAAGGTGATATTGTGGGCTCCGAGGCTGAACGTGGTCACAAGCTCCCGCATGTCACCGCTGACGTCACAGCTCACCACCCCGAGCGCGACCATTAGGTCAGGAACCCTGCAGAATCCATAATTGTGCACAACACATTATCAATTAAAATACTACATACTCAAATACTGAGAAAATAGAAAAAAATTCTAAAAATGTTTGTTTACATACTGGAAGGAGTAATGCCTATACAGTAATTCAAGATAACTTTATGAGAGGGGTTTTAAATTACACATGTACATCTAAACAACATGAAAAATTATGTACTGTATAATGTATGCATTTAACTTACAAAAGAAAAAACAACCTTTAACAGGATATTTATGAGATTTTACACTATATTACCACAAGAAAATTTATTTCAAACTTTTCTGTTCCACTATCATGTTTTCCAGTTTTGGTGAAGAATATTTCATACGTTTACTAATGCCAGATGCCATCAGCTTATAGATACTATACTCACACTCTATTGAGGCGGTCAAGGACGATACGTCGACGCAGGGCCGCCTGTGCATGGTGGTCAACCAAGGGTATTCCTGTATCACAGAGACAATCCAGGGACTCCTCCCCCAGCAACAGCTTCAATGTATCTGCTGTGAACCACTCCTTCACGCACTTCTCCACATATAGCACTAAACCTCGCAGGCCTGATTCTTCACCACCCTTCTTACTACGACTCTTCTTTCCTCTAGAGCCCTTGTTATGTGCTTCAACCTGTTTGTCAGCAACTTCCAGTCTCTCCTCTAACATGCTTGTTATTGAGCTGTCACAAGCAGATCTTGTATTTTTACTGTTTACATTATCCAAATTATCTGTAGATTTAGTACTGATATTTTCAGAGTCCACTTTGCATACACTGCTAACACTCCCAGACTTCTCCTCTTTATAACCACCACTCTCTGGCTCCAAAGAGATTCCAGTTTCTACTATTACACTGCTGACTCCACTCACATTGGTGACTCTCGTCACCATCTCAATTTTGCATTTATCACTACAGTTCCTCCCTGTGTTTTGAGCAGCATTAGCCACAGGATTAATTTCACTGCAAATATTCCTTTCGCTACTTACACCGGAGGCATTATCCTTCGTGCTAGAGTCCTGGGCCAAACTTCTCAGTTCACTACAAGTTGCTTCCCTTGCTGCAAGCTTTGCTCCCGGCACATTTTCACTGTCCTGTGTATGTTCTGTAACACCAGCAAGGTCCTCTTGCTCAGAAGCCAGAGTTCCTTGGCACTTAACTGCAGTACCATCATGTGAAGACTCATTATTTTCAGCCACCACCTTCTCTATGCTGAAGTCCAGCTCATCACCAACTCCATCACTTAAAAGAAATAGAGAAACTATATTAATTCTAACCACAACAAGTAAAGTAAATAAACAAATAGGTACTTTCCTTAAGGTAAGCTTTTAATGTAGTATATACAGTAATACATTTGAAAATCTTAGAACACTAAGAAATAAATAATTATATTCAAAATGTGGTTATCATAACTAACTTATATGATACTGTATAATCAAATAGTGAATTAGTCTCATTAATCATGAAGAAATAACCCTCCACACACATGCATGTATGTGTGCACATGCACGCACACACACCCACACAATATGTCCAAAAACGGATAATAAAGACATTGCACAAATCTTGAGCAAAATTGAAGATGAAAATATCAGTGGTAAAATGTTGTACGATGATATTTAACGTGCACAATTTGGCATCACAACAAGGAGAAAGTCCCCACTTGCAGTCCACGTCCAAATATAATTTGTTGTATCTTGCATTGAGTAAACATATAATCATGTTTAGACTGCTCAGGATTTTAACCTGCACCCATAATATGATAGTCAAAACTGTAGTACTGAGATATACTTACTAAAACTCTGTGGGTCTAGAAGCATTAAACTTTACACAGCAGTTCCTTATATAATGTAGGTGAGCACTAAAAAGGATTTCTCGAAATTCAAAAATTAAGGGGATAAAACCGTGAAACGTGTTTTTTAAAGAGTTGTTGATATAACTTAAACCAATTAATATATTGGGAGGGTTTATTATTCACAACAATGCTAACAGAAATGCACATTACACAGTTTCAGGATTTTTTCAAAAACGGAAAATTACAGGGTGAAAAGTTGTAAAATGTATTTACAATTAATCCTTGACAGCGCTCAACAAGTGTTGAGAAACTGAAGTCCTTTTCGCTTCAGTTTGTGCTTATATAAATACCTAAAAAAATTAATTTAAATAATTTTGAAATTCGACCAACAAAAGAGGTAAAAAATAATGAAATATGTTTTCACTTAATTCTTGATATTTCTTTATCCAGTTGAGATGCCAAGAAGTTTTTCACTACAGAATCACATTTAGGTGCATTTTTCCTGGATATTGTGAACTACGACAGCTCCGGGACTGAAAAAAACATAAATGTTTAAAAGAAATGTCCCAATTAACTTAAACATTAAATATTGCTGCAATTCATGCCTTTTACAACTGCTTGTTCAGTTTCATCATTTCTATACCTTAGTTTGTAAGCTGTTCAAGGCAGATGGTCTGAAAAGTAAGTATTACCACCGAAAAATAACTTATCAGGAGTTACTTTATATAACCCAGGTGGTGGTACAGTTTGTATTTCCTATCACTCCAGTATTAGAAAAAAAGAAATTAAATGATAATAGCACACTTGATACACCACGGCATAGCTAGCGGTAGAGCAGTTCTTTATCTCAAGCGATAATTAAACCTTGTGGGCTCTAAGGTTACAAATTGAATAAGCACACAGAGACTTCCAGTCCTCAGCCATTATATTCACTGTTCTTTAAGTGTGCATTGGTACAACCGCCCTGTACATATAATTATCACGTGGTAAAAATTATTTGTTATGTTTTTTTATGTCTCTCGCACCCGGTGAACCAACAAAAGACTTCTTAATCTACTTTGCAGAACAGTCCCATCGGTCACATGGCACAATCGATACCAACGTCCCCGATGGTGTAAAATAACGACCAAGAACATATTATATACATGATCCTGAAATTTATCCTTATGTGCCACATTGGTATGGTGAGAGAGAAGAAGAAAAACAAAGTGACGGTTATTTAGTGTTCGACTGCATATTTTCTCCGCCCTCAACACAGCCTCCTACGACCACGCCCTTTTACGACATCCTTCTTGGAGAGCACACGAAGTTCAAGTGTAAGCGCTAGGTTACCTTGCGCTAGCTGGGCGCCCGGCTCCGCGAAAGAATACCGCGATGATAGGACTTCTTTTAAATACGTTAAACACAAATACCAATTAAAATGTTTAATTACTAACACTAGGCCACAGGGAACAAAGTTAGCTCATACCAAAATTACGATTATTACATTATTTAAACAACAAATATATTAATACAAAAGCAACGGCGGAGAGATATCTAGGCCACCATAATGAACACACTTTTTTTGTTTGACATCAGAACATTCCCTGGAAAATACCAGGCGTGTCCACGCAAACCAGTCACCGATCCATATGCCAGCTTATCCCAGTGATTAATATTTTTAACTTATAAAGCCAGACCAAAAAAAAAATATTGAATAACATCTTTTTCATGATACATATTTACATTAAAATATTACATAAACTAAATTTATGTAAATTATCTGTAGAAAAATCTGTAGAAAACTAAATTTATGTAAATTATCTGTAGATCAATACCAGACCAGTCTGAACCTCCTAGGCCAAGTTTCAATATTTCACTTGGTTAAATAAACTTAAATTTACACAAAAGCTTAAAACAATGCTCATGTGAAAATTAAGCCAAATTGAACTCCTGCAGTTGCTACATGCCTAAAGATTTCATACAGTCCTAATCACATTACATTTTAAACGGTTCACCGAGGTTAGACTACCCCGAGGAAACTTCATATAAAAAAAAGGAAGGGAAAAAAATAACCTAATTGGTTAATACAACAGCATTGGTGGTTTCCGGTATTACATGATTTTACAGAGCTTCAGGACTAACTAATCACACATCATAAATATTATGATTGATAGTTACACAGAACTACTGGTCTTTCGATGATTTGTTTGTTCTTAAGGTTGTATTGATGATAAGTTCACTTCATTAGCTGAACAATTAACATAAAAAATATATAATTATTTTATAACTGAAATACACTTCTCGGTGGACCATACCTCTTCAGGGCAGGTGAGTAACCTCATAGGCCTGACTGGGCAACCACAACTAAAACAATTTCAATGCACTTTGAGTAACATGAGGCCACTACGGGCCACTAACTTTACTTTTAATTGTGACTCTACTTGATTTGTTGTGGAGATATGATTGAAAGCCTTGTCAACGATCTGCTCTGTGTGTAAGCTGGCACTCTAGTGTTGTGTTTCTATCTACTAGTGAATATCATTATAAAATTACATAATAACAAAAAATTACATAAAAATATAAACAAAATCTTGGATTGATGAGGCCAGGTGCTTTCCTACCCCATCTATATGAAATGTGATACAACCCCTTGTGCTTGGGCTGGTATTATTTTAGTTTTAATACTTAAGATTACTGCGACAATATGTGGTGAGGTTGTTAGAATTTGCTGATCGGAAGCACTAGAACTGAACAGAGTTTTATTCATGGGTGCCAATATTAACTAAGTCATAATCAAGTTCATAACACATCCCCTGATACACCTGCAGGCACAAACACTGTGACAATTTAATTTTTTTACTGCACAATGACTTTGAACATTGGTAGCTAGGAGTACTCCATGCTGACAAAGCCGCAGGTGGACAGCTTAAACCAATGGGACTAGAAACATTGCATTTTGGACAGAAGTTCCTTATATAGGTGAGCACTGTTCAAAACAAAAATAGTAAATGAGAAATCCAGTGGACCGTCTAAATAATTCAAGGCATTTCAACAAGCAACTTTCAAGACCACCATCTTGCCACAACATGCTGAATTATAACAGATGCAGGGTTGCCAACAAATGTCTCAGAATCAAATTGTCTCCAGCAGCGGGAATTTTTATCCCTACCCGAATTTGTACATTTAAAGTTTAAGGTTGTTACTAGCATTATTTACAACACAAACATTCCCTGCCCAAACAAAGTTTTTTCACTGGGAGGGAATGAGACATAAATTTTGTGTGGGGCGCTGCAGGATGTCTTGGTCGGATACGACTGAGGCCACCCCGACCACTCCATCTTGTCCTGTGTTAACTTGAGTAATGTGTCCCAACTTCCACTTCAATGGTGCTGACTGGTCATCCTTGATTTACACAAGTGCCAATACAGAGACAGACTTCTGGGTTTGTCCACTTGGAGCACTGCTGCAGTGTATGCAAGTAGTCACGATTACAATGTTTCCAGTAGGTGTGATGAATCTGTTGAAGCAGCGGTCACCAGCTCAAGCAGGAAATGGAGCCATTTGACATATGGTTCAGGAATGGTGGTTAATGGTTCCATTATTAAAAAAATGAGCAGGCATCAAAGCTGTGAGATCGTTGGGATCTTCACTGGACAAAAAGGACGTGAATTTAAAATATCTTCCACCTGAATAAACACTGTATTCAACTCTTCATAGGTTAAAGATTGATTTCTAATTGCATGTGCCAGGTGCTTCTTCACTGACTTAACATCAGTCTCTCAAAGCCCACCAAAGTGTGGGGGCAGCTGGAGGGTTCATGTGCCACTAGATTCCCTCAGAAGCTAGTCGAGTTGGCATTTGTTGACTATAGTCAGTAGAGTTCACGAAATTGAACAATTCTCCCAAAACAGACCTGGCTCCAACAAAATTTGTTCCTTGGTCTGAATATACATGGGCACAGACAACTCGATGGCCTATCATACTCTTCATTGCTGCAAGGAAGTGATCAGTGGACAACCCAGCTGCAAGTTATAGATGTATAGTCTTTGTGCTCATGGACACAAAAAGATAAAGGTACAATTTGTATGATTTTGCACCTCAGTCTTCCCATGGTTACAAAAAAGGGTCCAGCATAATCAACACCAATATTCAGAAATTCACGGGCTTGGTGCACTCTGCAGCTATGTAAGTCACCCTTGGATGCGACACAAGTCTTTGGTGAATAGTGAAAACATAGATTGCACTGCCTCAACCGATGCTGAATAGTGGTCTGAGCCCCCAATATCCAGTATTTCTGTCTCAAAATTGAATGGCCCAGAAGAGGACCTGCATGAAGATGTTTCTGGTGAACACAATCAATCCGAAAGAATGTTAACCAATACTTGGCGGGCAACAAAATCGGGTTTTTACTTGGTAATTTTTAGCAGCATGTTGCAAATGTCCTCCTTCTCACAAAACCCCATTTGATCCACAAATGGATTCAGCCCACATAACCGGTCGGGAAGAGTTCTTCCAGACTGCAAATTCTGCAGCTCTTCTCTGAAACTGGTGGCTTAGACAATCTTAATCAATGATAACATACCTCACTGCAACTCATTTAGTGGCAAGTGGCTCCTTGTTGGTAGGTTCCATGTAGCAGTTCTCAGCAAAGCGAAAACAAGAAGCCACCACTCTTCGCAACCTTAGAAAGCAAACAGTAACTGGTGAAAGGGAATTCCTCCCCCTTTCTGACCGATACATAAAATACCTATAGTTGTCTTTCAGACTCAACTTCTTGTTCACTTAATAAGGGCTCCTCCATCACCTTGTCAATCCCTGAGCTTGAATGCTGACCCATCCAAGGTGGTCCTTGCCACCACAAAGTGTGTACCAGGAGTTCAGAGGGCAACAATCCTCGGGATGCTTAGTACGCTGGAATTTTCCTAAGATTGGACATGGACCCAACAAAACGCCGCCGTAAGAGACTGAATCTCACAGACTCGATTCCGCACAAAAGTCTTTCATTCCTTTCTGTTGGTACAAATCCAGTATAATACCACCATCAAGTCGGACCATGCAACATTTTCAAAATCAGGAAGAAAGGGGGTGTGAACTTCCTAAATCATCTTCAACAACCTGGCAACTAACTGAGCAGTACATAACAACAATCTGGGTAAGGTCTCAGGAGGCGAATCACCCCAACCCAACTGTAATGACCACAGCTGCTGAATTAGTTGTTCAGCAAACAGAACCACTGGTGTTATTAAACCCAAAGGATCAAGTATTCTAGCTGTAATGGACAAAACTGACCTCTTGGTACAAATCACAACTGAAGTTGGTTGAGACAAATATGAATAACAATCTCTGGTCTAGTTCAACATCAATACCAGTACTTTGACAGAATCCGCTTCATAATCTGAAATGAGCGAGAACTCCATGACTTGTATGGTGAAATAAGTTTACTCATTACCAGTGGCTTGTTAAAGACCCATTTATGAAGCATAAATCCCACTGCATTAAATAGGCTGCTGAGTTTACGTTGCAGACAAAGAGTTTCATCAACAGAGTTTCATCCCATTAATATGTTGCCCATATACACATCCTGCATGATTTTCTGAGCTGTCCTTTGTCCCCTTCATCCACAGCCAACTGGTGAGTAACTCTAATAGCTTGATGAGGAAACAACAAACGACCAAATGTCACTGTGTTAAATTGATACTGAAGCAACGGTTCTTGAGGGGAGACTCTCCAGAATATTTTTTTATATATACGATCCTCAGTGCGCACTAGGATTTGGTGGTACATTTTTCTCACATCAGCAGTAAGCGTTACCAAATGAATACGAAAGCAAAGCAAAACGGTTACAAGGTCTGGAAGACGCTTCAGGCCAACCAATAGATGATCATTAAGGGACAGCCCTTTGGAAGTCTGGGCTGATGCATCGAACACCACTGATAGCTTGGATCTAATACTATCAGGGCAGATGACACAATGGCGTGGAACAAAATAACCATCTAAGCCCCCCACTGGAAGTTTCCCTAGTAATTCCATATGGCATTGATCAAGATACTCCTGTAAAAAGTTGTGATACTGCATCCTTAAATTAGGGATTTGAGAAAAACAAAGCTCTAGCAAACATGAATTGACGAGACGCCACAAACTGGAAGTCTCCTAAGATTGGCAGTTCACTCTTGAAAGGAAGTGCCACACAATATCTTCCATCTGGCTTACGAGAGTGTGTTTCCACAAACAAGTTCTCAGCCTGGTTATCTTCTTTGCTTCCAAGTGTAACAGATATTGGTACTTCCACCACTTCCCAAAATCTCTTCCCTACCTGATCCACTGGTTCTACAGCAAAGAAAACAAAAAAATGTTTTAAGTGCTTCTCCATACTCTTGCTTGTGATTCACCTTCCCCATTAGTAACCACCTCAAATTAGTACGGTATTGATGGCAACAGGGTTGGAGGTGCTCCATGAATTTTGCCCTCCTGCAGAACTTCAGAAAAAACTTCAGAACCTAAAAGTATATCAACTTCTTGTGGTTTACCGAAATTTGGATCAGCAAGCACTAAGTTATCTAAGTGAGGCCATCACTGCATTTTGATTGGTAACTGTAGAACAGATGATACTTACTATCTGTGACAGCACCACAGCTTCAACCATTACTATTTTCTCTGAAACCCCTTGTGGGACTACCTTGCAATATTGCTGACGGAAGGGGAGTTTGACCTAAAGCTGTCAATGGCAAATTACAATGAACACAGGGTAACTTCAATCTTCGAACACATGCTTGAGTGATGAATGATGCCTGTGAGCCTGAATCTATGAAAGCTCGCACGGTATGTGGCTGTCCAGCAAAGTCAAACATCTTCAACACTGTGGTTGATAAAAGAGAACAGTAGATGACTTGAATTGGGCTCCTGTGCAATACACTTATTTTTCTGTAGAACGATCAAAATCCTGTGGAGTGGAGTGATCATTGCCTTGCGATGTGGAGAGATCATAATCCTGGGAATCATTTATTGGTTGTGATGGAAAGTGAAAAGTGTGTGATGATGCTTCTTACAAGTACAGCACGTAAATTCTGAATTGCACTCTTTCGTGAAATTTCCACCTCTTAAGCAGTTGATATATGTATAACCTTAACTCTTTCAAGAGATGCAACCTTTGCTCACTTAACAAGAGAGAAAAGGATTCACATTTTGCAATAGAGTGTTTACCTTTGCAGATTTCAAAGTATTTAGAACAATTCTTGAGCTGCCTGCTGCCCTCACTGGCCTTGGGGTTTCCATTCCTGCATTCTCCTTTCAGAGGACATTACTCTTAACTTTCCCAGCTTCTGATACTTGTGACTGTCTCTCTAAAAATTAAATAAATAAATTTTGGATACAAAGGCATTTCCTCAAGTTGTTGTCAAGATTAATCACCAATAAATATAACAATATTGCATCCCAACGGTCCGTTGGTAGGCCAACAATCTTCAATTCACCTCAGTTTTCAGTAACTATATTTAAAAGAATTTTCATTGGCTGAACAGAATCAGTACTCACCGAATGTGCATCAAAAATTGCATCTATATGATGTGATGCAATACAGGACTGATGATATCTCTGAATTAAGAGAACTTTTGCCACATCGTAATTGGCATTGGTCACTGGCAATGTGGACACCAAGGCACTAGCTTCACTTTGCAGCGAAGTCTTCAGGTACATAAATTTTTTTACTTCATGTAAACTGCCATTATTATAAACAAAAGTTAGAAACAGGTCGTAAAAACACTTGCCACCGAGTTACTTCACCACAGAATTTTGGCAACTCAATTGCCAGCAATTTAAGTGCAGAATGCTTGACTGATACATCTAATTTTGCAGTGCCAGCGGTCTAATTAATTTCTAGCCTATCTTTCATGGAGTCAATTTCGAAAAAAGTTCAATCAAATCTGTCCCAAAAGTCAGCACAGTTTTCTGGTGATATTTCCTTCTTGCTAGCAAGGCACTCCAAGTTTGACATAGCCTCTTTGAACCATTTCTTGAGTTTAGAGAGTTCTTTGCACACTGCGCGAAAAAATGCAAATTTACGCCTTTTTTCACCTTCAAAAACTATGTTCAACTGCCTTTAGTGTGATTGTACCTCTATTTTCAACGCACGTTCGTTCGACAGGTTTACATAAACACAGTGATCTGAAGCTAACATTCTAAGTTGCAATTTGTACTGCAGCCAACAATACATATAAGTACTTTTTACGAGAATTACATCTTTCAGAAACGATAATTGGTGTGAACACAACTTAGTTCACATCACTTCACGTCCTAGACAAATATTTCACATAGCCCAAATTCGCGATCTTGACTAAAGTACTTGGCCTAACCTCACTTCACGACTTGAAACTCCAGTTGAAATCAAATAAGTTTACCGCTGACAACAATAATTGCGAGATCCATAAAGACTGACAGTATGACTTGCGATTACTTCCAAGTGGGGTGTGCGACACCGTTACTGGATCACTTCACCGATGAAATGAAATAAAGCAAACACAAAGTGATAATGCAGTAGTAATAGTTCTTAAATCTGGACCGGCATTAACCATGTTCAAAACAAGAATAGTAAACTATAAATCTGGAGGACAGTCTAAATAATTCAAGGCATTTCAACAAGCAACTTTCACGTCCGCCATCTTGCCACAACACTGTCAAATTACAACAGATGCAGAGTTGCCAACAAATGTCTCAGAATCAAATTGTCTCCAGCAGTGGGAATTACTATTCCTACCCAAATATGTACATTTAAAGTTTAAAGTTGTCACTTGCATTATTTACAACACAAACTAGCACTAAGAAATGATTTTTCAAAATTGAACTCCTAAAGAGGTTTAATAGGGGATGAAAATTTGTATGAAAGTTTGTAATTTTTCAAGTCTATGCGTTTCTACACCATTCATCTAATTGCTACATACAAATTTGTCATCTCAGAGTTTGAACATTAAAACAAATACAGAAATATGCAATGTTCAGATGCATAATTCTTGCTCTGAAGTTAAATTTACAGAACCAAAAACTTTATGTTTTCTTTACATAAAGTCTGCAAACTGTATGTACATGGCAGCTGGAATATTGGGTGACTGAGAGAAACTGGCAAAACAAACCTGCGGTCTGCAGTGGGTAAGAGGGTGAAGACTGGCGCCTCTTCCTTATCACGCAGCCACAGTGGACTTGTCAGCAGCTGTTGTTTAAGGAATTTGACTGCTGCATAACACCTATTGCTGCAAAAGTTCTGTAACCAACAGCCACACATCACATTTCTCTTGTAACAAATTTCCCTCCCATAGATCCAATTAGCAGTCATCAAATTTCATTTCAAACATGAAAATGAACAAAAAAATCTGAACTAAGGAATCCTTGAGACGTGGTTACGGAAAATCAGGATGAAAACGCTATTGTGCTTGAAAGTCATACTTACTGTCTGAAGTAGGCTATTATTTTATTTAAGAATAATTTTTGTAAAATAGGAAAATACAAGTGAATGTATTCATTGAAATCCACTCTGAAATGCAAATCCACAGGTATTTCTAAAGTTAAAAGTGTTACACCCAGTCCATCTACCTGTAGGTAATTATGGATACCAATGGCCAATATTGTACTTTTCCCAAAGGTCATAGCACACACTAGTGACGTTTTTATAATAGTCAATGGTTGTATTAAATTTGTAGCTTGTGCAGCATTGACTTTTTATTAACACTTTAAGTTGCATTTCTATGTGTATTCAAATCTGAAGAATATTGTTAATAAGATTTGTATTGTAATGTACACATTTTATATTGCAACAATATTATTATTTTAATTCAGCCTGTCACCAGTATGCAGTGTCAATGGCAGGACACTCAGAGGTCAGTGCACCTAGCAGCGAGACAGTCTAGACAGAGTTGTTGGTAGGTAGCCATGAAAGAAGGTTAAACAACTGTCCCATGGAGAAGTCATGAGCACAATGGTGTATGGCTACCTGAATTAATAACAAAATAGTCTGACTGGATCACATATTAATAAGTTCAATGAAATGGTCTGCCTGTACTTTACAGAGTTGACCTGGAGTGTCAACGTACTGTCACAAGGCTAGCGACTAAGCAGTTATAGGTCGTTTGGGATAATATGAGCACTAAATAATTAACCTTAGAAAGAATCACTAGTAGTGGTTCGGGATAAAGTGAGCACTCAAAAAAGCCCTGCTAACAGGCGCAGCTCGTAGATTTTGACATAGGTAAGGCTGCATACGAGGAGGAACACATATACTCCAATAAAAGAAGGGGGGCCGGGGGTCCTCCCCTGAAATAATTTGGAAATCAAGGTGCAAAATGATACTATTTTAGCAGATCTCGTGTCTAAACATTGAATATCCTACTATTGGTACATTTATTAATATTTTTTTTAAAAGAAACACTATCTTAAGGCAGCCGCCTATCTCACGCTTCAAATACAGTATGTTACAGTGTGAGGTTTTTCCTGCGAAAACATTCCACGTGTGCCCATTGTGCAAACGTACGAAAAGAAAACAAACTTCGGACAAGGCCGGGACCTCATTGTGAAGACGCTACGCTTATTAAAATACTGTTTCTAAGCTCTCGAACATGGCTGAAAACGGCCTTTTCAGACTTTCGTACTTCAAAATGTACTAACGGGATGTATGTGAAACTCAGAGTGTGACCTGCACTGAACACAGTTGCAGACTTTCCTCCTAAAATTATATGGTCACAGATTAATGTGCCATAGTAAAAACCGTTCGGCGGGAACCTTGCACACTAGATCAGCGCTTGGCTTGTTAAGGCGACACTGCATTTGATGCACACTTCAAGGTCGACCTTACTGCTCCATCGAATTTGAGCCTCCCATATGCAGGTAGGCAGCACCCTTAAGGGGCCTCACTAGTCCTTAGTAGAGGAAATCACGTAACGTTTCAAACAGTTACCGCTATTCCATTTTCTCAAACAGTTTAAAACGTTTCAAGGTACTGTATTAAATTTTTTAGACCAAAATTCACTAAATCCACAAAAATTGTTTTAACAAATTTAACATGCCTTTGGACTACTGTAATTTTTTTTAGAACAAACGTCACATAGCCACAAACATAATTTTAATAAAATATAAAATACCTTTGGATTACTGTGTTGAACACTTGAAGTAGCAAGAAGATGGAGAAAAACAAGAAGAACTGAGTGGAAAGTTACACCAAGTCGAAATCACATCAGAGAGTGCTATCCAGATATCATAGCTCAGTTGTTTTTAAGGTTCACAAATAACAATGTTTCAAATTTAACAAAATTACACTGTTAATTTAATACATTATAGTTTGTGTATTTCTTTATTTACACTTTTAACTTTACTACAACTTACTGTATTTGAAAATGAAAATATTAAGTCCAAAACATGTTTCAACTAAATGGTAACTTAATTAATGTGTGGATGTCCGTTACTTGTATGTGAAGTTCATTCGTTGTTCTTTTCTTAGAACAAATTTTGCAATAATTTGTTGTACAGTGCTCACTTTATCGTAAATGGCCTATATAGGGTAAGGGCCGTACGCAAGGCAGGATGTTAAGAGACTTCAAACTATAACTCTTAAAAATATAAATAAAGGTATTTATATATAAATAAAACATAAAGGAACAAATAAAATAACTCGCAATACCTTAAATATTAAAAGCCGCCTAAATATCTCAATAAATTCAGTGAAATAATAGATATAGAATGGTAAATTCTAATGATAATTTCCCATATTACGAAATACTCGCATATTGGAAGGGTACATTTGTTTATGGCTTTCTGTCTCGTTTACTGTGGAATCATAAATAAGGCAAATTTTGAAGGTATCTGAAAAGGACGTCCAGTAAAAAAAAAACCTTTGTATCTGATAGATGGTTATAGTGGTGGCGGGACAGAAAATCAAGCATTTTTAAATTTTTGTCTACAAGTTCATTTTATTTATCTGCCTTATGGTTCTGTAAGGTGCTCAGCTATAAAGTATGTTCTTTAAAAATGAATAACAATGTCACTTATATTTTACTTTGTATTTTTAAGTTGATATTAATTTATTATTTGGTATGAAGTACGTTAGAATTCACAAGAAATAATAGGCTGCAAAAATGTTTACTGTAATGCCTAGGCATGAAGGAGCAACACGACTTATCATTCTGCCTCGAGAAAACTGTTGCAATTTGTGGTGATTTTAGAGCAGAATATTACAAATAAATTATTCTTTTTGGCTTAATAGGTTCAAAAATTCCATATATGTATAAACACGCTACTTTAGAGCACTATTTTTTAAATGTGTTTCAGCTGGGTTTTGATTGAAAATGTAGATAAGATATTAGAATTTTTTTACAAATTAACTAAGTTGCGTACGAAAAATGTGAAAAGTTCGTAGGAAGCGCCACGGTGTGTAGGACAGGTCATGAAATTTTGGTACAATTTACTGCAGTGATGCCACGAAACGAGCGAGTTGAGTGACAAGTTGTGTGGCGCACTGGGCGTCTTGCGAGCTGGGCTGGTTTACTAGCAGCCCACAAGCGCACCATTTATCACACGCCTCCGCCCCCCTTCTTCCAAGGTTCGCCAGGCCGGGACGCTCTGTGCATGTACCAACAAGGTCAGACGGGCTGCTCGCCTCGCAACCCCACCTAGTTCAGACCACCAGAGGCAGGAAACGGGTGCACAAGTAAATCTTTAAAATTTTCTCGCTTTCCTCAGACTTCGCGATCAGCTGATGGTTTTGGCGAATAGGTAGTTCAAAAGATATCATTACAAATTATCTTCCATAACACCAGCTCTGAAAATGAAAATTATTTACTGTAATTCCCAAATAATCAGGGAGGGCTGCAGCCCTGCACCCCAATAGCACAAACCACCACTGCCTGCTAAAGTTCTATTTCCAGCCAATCCATATCTATCCGCTCGTAACAGCTCCCGACGTAACATGTCTCACCTCACTGGACACATCACCTAATGTTTGCGCGTGTAAAATAAATTGTGTAGTCAGTATGAATCAATACAGTTTGATAGAAAAAGTTCATTAATTATATAAAATACAATTATGTCATTTCTGTTGATTTTGTTTCTATATTGTTGTACTTAAATAGGAAACACATGAAACTATATTGTGTAATTTTGCTGCCAACCATACAAGCAGTAAGGGGAATATATGTAATGTTGAATTATATGCAATAACGGCTAGTGATATTTTTCGAAGGTTAAATTTTTAGTGCTCACTTCATCCCGAATGACCTAACTACAGTAGTTACTGCATACAATTTAACATGAACAGTAGTTACCATACTTGCTGTATGGTTGGCAGCAAATTGCTGACTATAGTTCCGTGTTTTTTCCTATTTAAATACAACAATACTGAAATAAAATCAACTGAAATCATCATGGATGACTTCTACATAATTAATACACATTTTTTATCAAACTACAGTATATTGGTCCCGACTTACTACTGCACAATTTATCCTACATCTGCAAACATTACGTGACGTGTCCAGAGAGTTTGTACACATTTCCTGCAGTTAGCCATTACACGCAGATAGAAACAAATTGGCTGAAAGTAGAAACTGAGCAGGGCTTTTTTGAGTGTTCACTTTATTCCAAACCATCTGTAGTAGCCAAAATAGTAAGACTTGCAGTTAAGTATGAATTAACTAAACCACGTAACTTTAATAACTATAGCCCATGAACTGAGGTCATGTGACATGCATGACATTACAATGGTCTGTTTGGGTGTACAGAAGAATGCATGTATGAAGACAAGGATTTTAAGTTCAATAGAAAGCTGAAGGAGGGACACTAAAAATAAAAACCCTGACAATGTCCTGTACTGAGAAATTCACTTCTCGTCTATCTGCACACATTTATGCACACATGTGTAAGCTCACATGCTGGTATAATTATAGATATTTTGATAATTTTTCTTATTTTCAAGTTTTCTGCCCTAATACTAACTATTTGAAACATATAAAACTAAACATTACAATTGTATGTGGCCATTTAATAAATTGGACGAACATTATGTCTTATTCTATTACCCTTTTATTTTAAATGATATCACAATTTTTTACATGGTTTTATGTGCTACAGTTCACACTGACTGACTATTAATTGTGCTTTCTTGCAAACAGTAAACCAGTAGTGTCAGGTACAACTCTAATAGCCGGCGAGCAAATGCAACACACCTTGCGGTCAGTAATGTCGTAGACCTTGTTGAGCCGAGTGGAAATACGGAACTGCTGCGATGGGGCCGGAGGCAGCTGCCCTTGACACAGTGGATAGCCACACAGCTTAGCGATTGCACGCTCCTCCACCACGTCCTGGAAGTGGCTCTCGCTAATGTACTGCAGCTGGCCGTGACAAAGCAAGCCAACCTTTTCTCACATTAACCCTCATTAAATAATACAAAAAAAAAAACATTTTAAACATTTTTCTTTCCTGCAGTGCGTAACAGTTACATACAAAACCATTCATCCATACACTTAACGTGTGACAGAATACATCAACATCTGATGTGATTTCACAAATACTTTTGTCAGACTACCCTATGTGTTGCAGTAAATTTGGTGTTAACATATAAGATGTACCAGACAAGTGGTATTAATCTGTCAGTAAAGCAAGTAATAAACTGTACAACTCACTGAGCACATGACACTTCACTATCAGCTACTCCAGCATGAAAAGTTTACCAAGCAAGGCCAAATGGGTTGCTGCCTACTACCAGCTAGCCACCCCTACTTTCAAGTGGAGGAACTCTCTACTACCTGTCATTGCCACTAAAGGCGTTTATGAAAACTTAGTTGGTATAATCCTACTTAGTACTGTAGGTCACGTGACTGGATCTACTCAGTCATTGGATACTTAACAAGCGGTTGTAAATTCGAAGGGTAGTTACTTTTTTAAAAAAATTGGCAAAATCTGCAGAAGCGGTGATTTCAGTCGCCGACCTGGCAGACCTGTGTTATTAAACCATGTTAGAACATTGCAGAGTAACCATTTGTACTAATACAATATACATATCATTACAATTACATACTAGTAATGTTATTTGCACTAAACTGCTAGAGCTAACACCTGAAAATTTGTGTAGAAATATATTGCAAAGCAAAAAAGTTCTCTGGTACATAACCGCAGCGTTTTGCATTAATCGAGAGTTTACTATACGTAACTAAATTTAAAGGGTTAAAAGTGTGTATGTTTATAAACACATAATTATCACTAATTATATAATTTATTCCATACCTGAATTACGTTCTTTGGCGACCTTTTCACTTAGCAAAATGCTCCAAACTTCTCACTCAACTAAAATACTTATATATATTGTATTTTCAGCGAAAATGCACTCAGACCACCTTACAACATATTTTCTTTTACGTACACATTTGGGAGTCTGTTTGTTTACTTTTTACACTCGCTTTCCTGTGTATTTTCTGCTGGCTGCTATTTACCCTGCTCGGGAGTAGGGTAGATCTACATGGATCCGGCGACAAGTTTGTGTTGAATATTAAGAGTTCTCGACCGTCAGTAGATCTTTATCGCATGACGTTCTTGACAGATTTACTCGCTATCAAGTGGATCCAATGTAATTTTCGTAAGTGCCTTAAATTTCCTCCTGTCATTCAACCACAAAAAATAATAAATATACACACTGTTAAATAAATGGTAGCTTGTGTCACTGGGGTTGCATATAATGGTGAAAACTCAGAAAAAATGTACTGAATATATGTTATTTTCACATACTGTCTGGTCCCAACTGCTCCATTAACCTAGTACATATTTGTTTGTACAGTACTGCACAGTGACACTTAAATGCAGTACTGTTATGAAGACAGTAAATTATGCATTGTAAAGTTCCACACAGGATACATCATGTCACAGATGGCACACATGAACACAAACCACATTGCAAAACAAACAAAAAACCTGAAGTAGCCTTGCTATTGTATGCTAAATTCCTTGGGCTGCTGAAACCAAACCATTAGCCATAACATAGTTTCTATGGCAGTAACAAACCAATATGCCACAAACCATCCTCTTTTGTAAAAATTATAAGATTTTTTAAGTTTTATTTATACAGTTGCTACAACTAACATCTGTGCATTCATCGCTGGTATAAAAATTTCCCATACCTATTAGTCAGTTAAACAGCGAAATAATAACATAAAAATTTACAAGCACCCTGTCACCATAGTTTGTGTAATGCCTATAATCAATTTCAGAAACAGAAATGTCGGTCTTTATCTGAGAAAGTGGAAGACCAAACTCCTCCCCGTAAAGGTTAAATCCCATGACCAGATAGACATTGACCATGACACGTACAAGAAGTAACTAATACTCTTCTGTTCAGTGGTTACTATTAGGAAGACTTTACACTACTACGTGTCCATGTTACGGCACATTTCTTCGAGTGAATCAGTAAGTGTGTATGTCACATTGGTGAGAACCTGCACGCATACTCGCACACATCCATACACCCAGAGGAATTATCAGCAGCGTAATTACAAATGGACTTCTCTGCTACTTGCTTCATGTTTATCTTCCACAAGTACGTATATACAGACATAAGGAAGGAGATATACAGAATAGTCCCTTATTTTGTGCGTCATCTGAGCGAGGATCATCCTCAAGTTAGAATAATGCCTGAAAATTATTCTATGTTTCTTAACTGATACAGCAGAATCTGCCATAATGTAATTTCACATGTAAGGTGCAAAAATGTATGAATATACTCAGTGCATTTCACATTTTTAGAGAAACCCCAACTGCTTGGTATCTTACAACCACTATTTTTGTGGCCCATGGAACTACCTTTACATCAAACTGACATTGTGCAACATGGTAACAACAGACGGTCCGTGATAAGCACCTCTAGGTAAACCCAACAATGCACAGCCACAAAGTGTTAATATGAGAAATACTAACTAGCTGTGGGTATCACGAACAGGTGCACTGAGAGTTCAATATGGTACAACTGGTGCCGTCTGCCTCTGGTTCACTATCGTCTTGGACAGCAGAATAAGGTGAGAAATAAATAAAGAGAAACAGATAAATAAGTGATACAGCCACCCAAGAAATATACCAAACTCCTGCTTGTTAATAGACAGGAACCTCTGCCTTAAGGGCCTCGCCTACCATGCACTTAAAATGTGTTGCAGCATGTTCGTAAATATGTTTTTTTTTTTTTTACTAAACTATTCCACATATGCCCGTTGTGTCAATTTACAAAAATTAAATACACTTCAAAAAATGACTGAAGGGTCATTTCAAAGCATTAAGTTGATTACAATAATCACTTCAAAACCCCTCACGATGGATAAAAACAGCTTATTTAACATGTAATATCTGAAAAACTACTCACAGGATTGTGTGAAACTACAGTAGAATGCATGCAATGAACTTAGCTTAAAACTCTCCACCAATAAAAATTTGGGGTCACCACTGAAAGCGTCAGTCAGGTGAGTGATCTACAGTACCACTGCAAGCTGTTTCAATGTCTTGCTGTATAGGCGATACCACGCCAGATGAGCCAGTCAACATCGTTCTTGGTGCCGTGCCTCACTCACACAAACACACAGCCCATAGGCGGATGCCTAAAGTCTCAGGCTAGCCAAAAAAAATAAATATTTCAGAGTCAAGTTGGACGTCCACTGATAACTGTCTACAGAGACGAGATCAATTGGTGCAATATTAATGCTGTGACTTTTATCAAAAGCTACGAGTAATTTTATTGTAATGAGCCAGGGGACAGGTGTGTTAATGACCACACAATAGTATACACTGCTTCTGACAGTTCCCTGCCTCCTGACTGATCATGTGACTTGTTTACTTCCTAGGAAGGGGAAGGAGCAGTAAGATGATACACCAGTGGCCAATGTCTGTAACTTTATCATCACTTAGGACAGCCGTACCCCTGCAAAAAAAAACTTATTCTGATACATGCACAATTCTCCCTTTTTTATTTTAACATCAGACCATCCAGGTGTAAAAGCACCCACCTTTTGTATTTTTAATCTGAACAATAAAAAAATTATAATTTGGTATAAGTATTACTTTACTGTATTTATGAACTCTTCATTATAGTAAAAATGTTCTCGGATCACTGGTTGATGTTGTACACCTGTGAGAGACAAGAGTGCTGTGTTCCTCAATTCAGGCCTTCTACCCTGGTGTCCAATTTGACTGTTTGGAATATAAACTTTTCTCATTACCTCGAAGGCATTCTCTGTGTGTGCACAAGGGGGAGGGGGGGTGATCTGGACGTTGAGGACGAATGGAAGGAAAACCTGATGGGGGGAGTGGTGGTAGAGTTGGCTGAGGAGGGAAGACATTAAGGTGGTGATTGAGCCCGGGTTGAATGGACGGTCGGATGGTGATGAACTGATCGACAGCGGTGAAGCAAACTCTGGACAAACTTCTGTTCGTTGAAGACGACCTTCTGTATGGAATAAAGTGTTGGACGCCTGATGATATGGCAGTTGAGGAATATCATTGCAAGACTTCACTGAAATTGTGCTTTCTTAAACCCGAAGAGGCTGAAGACGCATTGACATGGTTAGATGGGTTTATTGACTCAACTCTCCCCCAAAATGTCATTAAGAAACTATTGCTAAGGTCGTGTGGTCGGCAGCTTGGCATATATAGGTTGCGAAATGGCCAGAACCCAAGGTAAGAAGAGTATGTTTCTTTGATTCACCGATCTGCAGCATTGGCTGATCGTCCTGTATTCGGAATTATTGGATTTTGGACTATTACTTCAGAAATGGTGTGTTGAACAGGAGTATAATTTGAGGCCTCAAGCGCATTTGGAAACGATAAAGACAATCTCGAGTGATAGGGGTGGTCCTGCTCTCCATTTACTTAAAGCGTTTAAATGATTTAATAGGGATAATGAACAATTAGAGAACTATACGATTAGTTAAGGAGGAAGTAACTGGTCCATGGGCCTTCTGGTGTATGAAAGGTTTTCTATGTGCTTTAAATATATGTGTAACTGGAATCTGTTTTGTTTGTATTAAAGGATATTGTGTGAATTACATTTTCGCATCGTCAGTTCCATTCCTATGGAGATTTGGTACAATGTGGAGTAAGGGTGTTCTCGAGCACTTTTTGATATACAACTAATCGAGCACCATTTTTCCTTTCGGGAGCACCAGGTTGAGTACGGCTGAAAGGTGATGCTGTTAGTGCTGCTGATTACAGACAAGCAAGGTCAACTATCAGATGGCTCTCTACAAAATTGAAGGGACATGAAATTCTATACCACCTGTCTAAGATGATGGGATGTTTACTTACAAAATATTAGAGTTAACCCCTTGCATATCTTTCAAAGGTTGCTGAAGGAGATTTACAGAAACTACCTCGTACATACATAGGATGATCTTCCTCCAGTCCAGCAGTTCAATACTGGAGTTTTTGAGTGGTTTGAATCCCAAGATTAGTGATAGCCAAGGAGTCAATGAAAAGGCCTATACAAACAGAGCAGCAGAGAGTTCCTGTGGCAATGCGGGAGGACGACTGTGATATTGAAAGCAATCAGTGACTGCGGTCTAAAAGAAAATTCAGTGGATTATTGGCAGGAAAATAAGGTAAGGGCATGCTCGAGCACTGTGAAGGACACCTGGAAGTGAAAATGTAGAGACTCATAGAATTTCTACGACAGAGACTGATACAGATAAATCTGAAAACAAGAGGATTGTTGAATGGACTGACATAATTTCTCACAGTGACATTTGACTGTGTAAACACCGGCCTTTATATAGAACTAGACAATGAAGATAGTAGTCAATAATAAGTAGCCTTAAGTGTTGATTAAGATGTAAAAGTGTATTAATTCAAATAAAATTAAGACCCCGTCCTTTCAGAACCCCTTTGACAGTAAAAAAAACATTTTATAAACTTATTAGTTTGGGTACTGAGCTTGCAGCATTGTAAGACATGCAGGTTGAGTAAATAATTTTGTTTTTTTATCTCTTCTTTGCGTTTGCACTAGTTCATTAACTCTAGTCCTATTTCTGAATTATTTGTGTGTTTGTTAACTACGGTAATTTCTTGGCTTCCTCGGTTTGTTTCTAGCGTGTTTTCGGTTCTTATTTTCTCGTGTTTAGTTTTTTTTTATGTAAATGTGGGTTTCCTGCAACTCGGCAACAATCGCTATCAATGGTGTATATCCAACCAAACACTTCAGATTGTCATACACCTCCATCAAAAATCATTCAAAGATCATAGGTACAAAAACTGTTGCCTTTAATAAGAATGTTGGGAATAACAAAGTGACCAATGACTTGGTAAGACGAAATCTCTTAACGAACCAGATTACTAAATTTGGGAGTTATATTTGGTACAGGAATAATATTACCTAAAGGGGGAAAGGACATGTAGTTACCAGAATAACCAGCACAATTTTAGTACACAGAGGACAAATATTTTCCAAAAGCATTAGCTATTTCAAGACAATCAGTGATAGCTAAATTGTCACATGTAATAGAGCTACATAATATGGTTATGGGAGCAATCTTTCATAGTTTTAACAAAGTACCAAAATCTTTTAGGGTTGTTCCCTATTTTGTCGTAACCTGACAATTGCCAATTTTCTTTATCTACTTAAGTTGTATTTTCGCAATGCTGTAATTTAATGAAAACTTACTGTAATGTTCAATGTCAAATTTTTTTATATAAAGCATACAAGCAAATTTCAGTTTTAATTAGCCTAATAAAAGTTTTAGAAAACCATATGGGATATTTACGCTTTTTCCTTTTTGCCAGTGGAATTTACTTTTCAAGTAGGCCTATTAATAAAGTAATACTTGTTCAATAGTCTACCAAGTCTGCAGTAGCTTTCATAGTTAAGAGTTGTTCTGAGCACCATAACCAACTGAGTTACTAATGCAGAATGGGAAGCATCCTTACTAACTACAAAGTCAAGAGACTTTGTGATATTAACAAACGTATAGAAAAAACCAGATCTAAATTTATTTTATTATATTGTTCTAGGCCTTCAAGGCTCACTGTATTTGTTTGTCATTTGAGTTTAGCGTAATAGAAAGCTATATTTGGATGTGTTTATTTTCCCAAACAATACCCAGACAATTAAATCCACCCACAATAGTAATATGATAAGAAATACGAAAACACAGAGCAAATTTCAAAAACTTTCTCTAATTTAATTGTAATGCGAGGATGCTTTCTCATGTAAACCCTAACTTTTCAAAATTAACTGACAAAACAGGGGACATTTTACTGTACATTACTCACTGAGCCAAGGAACCAATCTTGAGGTACAGTCTCCTCCAGCAATCTCTCCACAATAATTTGTGCCCTCTTGTTGCATTCTCTCTTCTTCACCAACGTGGCTTGCAGAACTTCTTTACTAAAATGTGCATAGCATTTTTGTTTGAAATTCACAACTCCATAAGCAATATACGTGCTAACTTACAAACATATATTTATTTAAAACATACTAAAAGGGACAAGGAAACCACCAGAAGAAAGAAAAAAAATATACAAACCACAAAAATCTAAAGAAACTTAAATACCTTAAATCAAAATGTAAAAGGGTCTCCCACATGGCCCAGTACATAAACAGTTCCACACACATGTTCAGGAGGGGTTTGGAAAGAGAGTGAATTAGGAGTGTAGACTTGTAGGTAATTAGTTATAAGGCACTGCAACTACTTTGCGTCTGTGAAGAACGATTGAGACATATTGGCATTTCTCCAGCTAGACTTGTGGATAGACAAAAGACAGTCTTCGTTTGTCAGATAAGTGAGGGAATAGAATGTTTTGCAGGATGACTTTGTGACTGAAGAGGCAATTGGAAACTTCGGGAAGGGTTTGTAGAACGTATATACTAGAGAGGAAGGATGCTGTGATCTCGCAGCAGGACAAAATAGCAAGTTTATTTATTTTTTATTTATTTATTTACTATGCTTTCTATGGAGCTCTTTACAGTGGCTATTGCCATAGAGCTATAGAACATGTCAAATTCTTATCTATATACACATACTCTAGTAACAGAATTGTACAAACAGTATAATGCAGTTAACTGGAAGGAGAAATCAATTCTAGATTTGTATACAAACATACACACACTTGAACATAGCCTATAAACAATGACAATTCAGCTTAGGAGCAAGTTTTCTACATACAAAACAACACAATCATATATACCTCATGGTATACATACATGGATTATTTTATATACATGGTTCATTAACATAAAAGCTAAGATAATTTCTAAAGAATTATTTATATACAAGGTTTATTAAACATTAAAGCTAAGGTACTCTTCTAAAGAATAAAATGCATTAGCAATTAAAAAAGACTACAGTTTGGGTTTGAACTGTTTGTTATTACTCCTGCACATGTCTTTGTATTTCTGAGGTAGGATACATATAAGAGAATGTCATAAATATATTGGCTAGTAAGGGTTAATATGTTTTCATTAATAAAGGGGTGTTTACAGGAATCTCTACAGATTTTTTGCATAAAATTCTAATAGCTTTTCTTTGTAGCAGGAATATACTTTTACTGTCGGTTGAAGCACCCCAGAAAGTAACACCATGTGACATAACAGAGTGAAAATGTGCAAAGTACACTTGTTTAAGTACAGATCTGGGTACTAGGGTTGACAGATGTCTGAGAGAATAGCAGGCTGCACTAAGTTTACCAGAAGTGATTATCAAACTGTAGACCCAAGAACTTTGTAGAATTTATATTTGTTAGATATTTTTCACTGATGTTTATGAGTACATCAGAACTACTTTTATTGAAAGTGAGAAATTCCATGCAATTGGATTTGGCATCATTAAGAACAAGCAAATTTACTGCAAACCAATCTGCCAACTTTTTAAATGTGGCCTGAGACTTTGTTCTCAGCTGACCTCTTGTTGATGCATTTATTAATATGCTTGTGTCATCTGCAAAGAGTACGGTATTAACATCTGATTGCAGAGTTTGGGGTAAATCATTTATGAAAATTAAGAAGAGCAGGGGTCACAGAATTGAGCCCTGTGGCACACCATACTTCGTAATCAGTGGAGATGACTTTAACTCTTTTATTGTTTTATCGGAGACTGTTGTTATTTGTTGCCTAGTAGATAGGTAGGATTTTATTAGAGCATTAAATTGATTATTGATTCCATACAATTTAAGCTTTAGTATTAGCACGTCATGGTTGACACAGTCAAAGGCTTTTGTCAAGTCACAGAATATTCCTAAAACATGTTCCTTTTTATTCAAGGCATTTAAGATGAATGAGGTTAGATTATATGTAGCGTGACTAGTTGACAGACCTTTTCTGAATCCATATTGGGAGGCTGTTAATATATTGTTAGATTCAATGTGATTGATTAATTTTATAGCAATGATTGTTTCAAAAATTTTTTGAATAAGTAGATAGTAGAGCTATAGGTCTGTAATTTACAGATTTCCTCTTATCACCTTTTTTGTATATATATAGGTTTGATCATAGTTAGTTTTAAGCGTTCAGGATGGATTCCACTTGTTAACATACTGTTACAGATATAACTTAATGGCTCACAAATCAAGTCAGAGCACTTTTTGAGTAGTGTACTAGTTATACCATCATATCCGGAAGAGTGTTTCATTTTAAGAGACTTAATTGCCTTAAAAATTTCATGAGGTGTCACTGGCAAGACATTTATATGTGGAATTGATGCTGGATAGGCTAATTTCAGGTAATCATAAACCTTGTCTAACTGTGGCTGGTCGAGTGTAAGTGATTCTACTACGGTCGCAAAGTATTTGTTAAACTCTTCTGCTATTTCCTTAGGGTTATCAATTTATCTGTCTCTAGTTATCAGGTTTATGGACTCTGTGTTGGTATGTTTTTTACTTTGCAGTTGTTTCTGTACGATTCTCCAAGAGGTTTTAGTTTTGTTGTGCCCAACATTCAAATATGGCGCCGAGTGTAAGTTCGTTAGTTGGAGCTGACAGAAATGTAATATAATAAGGAATCATACCTGCAGGAAGTGCAATCGGATTGTTAGAAATGGTATACAATGTGATAGTTGCAACTATTGGTACCATTTTCACAAATGTAGTAAGGTGTCATATGACTCTGAATCAACTTATTTAGACTGGGAGTGCGAGCAATGCAAGTCAAGATGTAGCAATGGCAGTGAAGAAGGCGATGAAACAGACGCCATTGCCTCGGATGAGAAGGTTCGTGATGGTTATGAGGTTGTTGTTCATAAATTACAAGAGGAACAGCGATCATTGCGTGAAGTCATCAACCTCCTGCAAGAAGATCTGAAAACAGCTAAGATCTGCCATGTCCCAGAAGAACCCATACAACCCAAGCCAGCCATGTGGTCTAATGTAGTGCAAAAACGTAAGTACAGTACACCAGCTCTGTGTAAATCATTGCCACTTCCATTGCGAAACAAGTTCGAAGCCTTGGCAATTAGCGATGCTAGTGTTGTTGAGGAAGTTAATGAGTGTAGCGTAAATGAAATCAGTGTCCATCAGCCTAAAATAGGTAATGTGCTAATACTCACCGATAGTCATGGTAAAGGTCTCTCACAGGATCTAAATTGCATTCTGCCAAATGAAAAAGTTTTAGGATATGTCAAACCGGGGACTAAAATGACCAGTATTCTTGAAGACACCAAAACCCTATGTAAGGACTTAAGTGTAAATGACACTGTCATCATAATTGGAGGTTGTAATGACATCGCAAAAAATTAAGGTTATAATGCTGTTTCATCACTAAAACGTAAACTTAAATCTATCCAAAACACAAAAGTAGTAGTGGTTGAAACTCCCATTAGGCGTGATCTGCCATGTGTAAAAGTTGCGACAAGGGAGATGAACAGAAAAATTAAAAAATTGTGTAGTTTCTACAGTAATTAAAATACGTTGACACATGTTCGTTGGATAGATCACTCTTCACCCATCACGGTATGCATCTTAATTATAAAAGGAAAATTAGCCTGGCTGTAAATATTGCCAAAATGATTCATTTAACAGTGATAAAATCAAGAAACGAAGCAGCTATTCCTCTCTGCATGCCCCAGGGAAACTCAACATGAGAACCAATCTAGAAATTTCAGTAAACGCAGATCGGTTCGTAAACTCAGGTTCTCATTTAAGTATAAGTGGCTGTTATGCATATGATGCAATAAAAGAAAGTAATAAATTGAGCAACATAAATATCAGCGCAATCAGCAAAGGTTTTAAGAATATGAAAGAGGCAATAAATCGTTGTAATAACATAACAGGAACGGTTAGTGACACTGTAAGCTCTGTTCAGTCATCAGTAAATGTTGTTTAAGAGCCTGAAATCAAATCTTATTTTAGTGTATCTAAACCTCATAACATTGTAAATTGTAAGCCTAGTTTTAGTGTTGTACCTAAAATTAGTAACAACATCAAAAGCAGTCTATTAAATTAAAAAAAAATCGAGTGTTCCTCTACAGAATCAGATGCATTTTAATACTAATACAGCTAACTCAAATTTGGTGATTTATCATCAAAATATACAAGGGTTTTTAAGTAAAATTGACTAATTATCTTTCTGGGTAGAAAACTGTGTAGAAAAATCTAGTGAAGTTGATATTATATGTTTAAGTGAACACCACCTCAAACCTAAGCATATTCAACAAATACATTTAAACAATTTTAAATTGTCATCATATTATTGTAGACATAATTTTGAAAAGGGTGGTGTTTGCATGTTTGTGAATGATTCTCTTGCCTTCAGCGAGATAGACATTGCCCAATATTGGGAAGACCTAAACATTTAATGTTGTGATATTTAAATTAATATACATGAAAGTATTATAGTGATATTAACAGTATACAGAGCACCATCTAGAAATTTTCATAGTTTCATTGCTAACCTTGACAAAATTATGTCTCATCTATTTAAGTCTAAGATTCATTTTATCTTATGCAGTGATATAAATGTTAACTACCTTTTGGAAAGTACACGTAAACAACAATTAAATACAATTTTGAAATCATACAATTTGGTCCCTACTGTAAACTTTCCTACTTGAATAACTCCAACGCAAACTGCAATCGACAAAATTTTTGTAGACAAGTCCAAGAAAGATTTCTACAACATCATTTCAATAGTAAATGGACTTTCGGACCACGATGCTCAATTTTTGTATATTGAGTACCATTTAGATTTTATAAAACCGCTATCTATAAAAACTCAATATAGACAAATTAACGACGACACACTCCTTCAGTTAAAATCAGCATTGAGTGCAGAAACATAGGATATTTTAAATGCTCAAACAAATCCTAATAACAAAGCGTGCACTCTGTAATTTTGAACATACCGTTTCAGTGTGGATTTTCCAGCTGAGCTTTTCATTTATTTGAATACCGAGAAATTTGGTGACATTTGTTTGTTTGAGCTCACAACCTTTACTTTTTAAATTTATGTTGCTATTACTACTATTTTTTTTTTGAGAACTTAATAAAATTAGTTTTTTCCATGTTAACTGCAAGCTTGTTAGTATTAAACCAATCATCCAACATTTCAAGAGCATATTCAGCTGATTCTTTCAAATTTATATTTGTTTTTGCTTTAATTAATATACTAGTATCATCTGCATAAAGAGTGGTGGATGCATGGCTGTCAGTGTCACTAGCAAGGTCATTTATATAAAGTAAGAAAAGAAGATGACCAAGCACTAAGCCCTGTGGAACACCATGTTTTACAGTGCCTGTATAGGAAGTAATATGAGAAGTTGTCTGTAAAGGTCACAAAGTTTCTTGCACCACCAATCGACTCGGGCTGGATTTGACAAACCACGTCACTATGCACTATGTCTAGCACCTCGCTGGCTCGATTGTGGCTCATGGGAAATGGCTTCCTTTTCATTTTTCCTTGGAAACACACTTCACAACCTACTGAACCAACACTCCCTATCACTTCACTGTCTGGTAACTTTTTCATATGACCAAACCTTCTGTGCCACAATTGGGCTCCTGTCTTCCTTGCAGCTGCAGTGGTTTCTTGAGTGCGTGGAACTACAGTTTCAATAATATACATCCCACTCCCATCGTCATCCACAAATACTCTGAACACTTCTTCGTCTTTTCCACGCATTGCATGAATACAGCCATCCTTTATTACTAATGTTAGCCCCTTTTTGTCCAGTTGCCGACCCGACAGGAGGTTATCACTCATACTGGGAACATACAAGACATCAGAGAAACACAAGGTCCACCCACCATATATATCCAATAATTTTACCTCAACAGTTCCATATCCTTTTACTCTTAGAGGAGAGTCGTCAGCCTGGGAAACACTACCAGTTGCCTCTTCAAAAGTTTTTAACAAATCTCTGTGTGGTGACATGTGGTGTGATGCAGCGCTATCCACTAGCCACTGGGATGAACGGCCGCCATTTGTTTTTGGGTGAGATTTGTTGCACATCCCATGTACTACCTTAAGAGCCATATAGTTTGCAACCACAACGGATCCCTTCTTTGGTTCGCTAGCATGTTCACTGTGGCTTGTTGTACGGTCACGTTCTTTTGTGAACCGAGGGCAGTTTCTAGAAATGTGGCCGCTCTCATTACATGCAAAGCACACTACATTTTTATGTAGGTTTCCTCTGTCTGGACGTCTTATGGTTTCCTGTCTGTACGTTGACTTATTGAATGAGTAATTCGGGTCGAATTTGAATTTTTGTACATTTTCATGGACAGTTAATGCT